>CACSLK010028168.1:641515-659759 GCA_902706635.1 Striga hermonthica | reverse complement strand
ATGTGATGTATAATAATGATTGGTTGATATTATTTATTATATTGGTGATATTGGAGATAATGGTTGAGTTAAAGTTGAGTTAAACTTGAGTTTTGAGTGAGATATTTACTATAGAAAATGTAAACAAGCGGTCTTCTGATTCTGACATATATATATTGAGTCTATTTGGACTTCACATTTCTTATCATGTATTTATTTAATTTACAAATAGTACGAATCCCGTGCGATTCACGTGCAAGAGATATTTATTAATATTTGTAAATTAAAATTGTTCGCTAAATAATATGTAAAATTAATAATATCAAATTAATATGTAATACATAATTTATTGAAAATGTTATATGATGCTTTCCTACTGGAATCACACCATTCTAACTATTATTCCTAAGTGTCACAACCCAGAAACTCTATCTCAGTTTAGGCCTATTAGCTTATGCAGTGTGGTTTACAAAGTTCTATCTAAAATTCTTGCACAAAGACTGAAGCAATGCTTAACTCAGTGCATCAGTGAACACCAATCAGCATTCATTCAGGGGAGACAACTTTTAGACAATGTTATAATTGCACAAGAGGCATTCCATCACTTAAACAGGCACTCCTCTGGTAAAAATTACTTTATGGCACTCAAACTTGACCTAGTTAAGGCATTTGATAGAGTTGAGTGGATTTGTCTTAAAAAAATCATGCTGCAAATGGGATTTCACCAGGATTTTGTCAAGCTTATTATGGTGTGTGTCTCCTCTGCTACCTTTTCTTTCAAAGTTAATGGAGTGGTCAGTGGGTATGTTACTCCTTCAAGGGGAATTAGGCAGGGGGATCCTTTATCCCCCTACCTTTTCATTATTGTGGCTGAACTCTTATCTACTTTAATCTCTGATGCATGCAATAAAGGACATCTGCAAGGGCTTAAATTATCCAAGAATGGCCCTGTTCTGTCACATTTGCTATTTGCAGACGACTCCTTATTTTTTTGCAAGGCTGGGGTGGATCAAGCTTCCTTTCTTCTGAATTTGTTGGAGCAATACAGATTATTTTCAGGCCAACAAGTCAACTTACAGAAATCTGCAGCCTTTTTTAGCAAGAATACACCTTTGCAGCTCCAACATTCTATCTGTCAAACTCTAAATGGGATTACTTCCCACAGATCTACCAGATATTTGGGACTTCCCCTTGGAATTGGGAAGTCAATAAAGGAGGTATTTGATTACATCCTCACTTCTGTCAAGTCAAAACTGAACAGCTGGAAGTCTAACCTCCTAAGCCCTGCTGGAAAGGAGGTTCTTCTCAAAGCAGTGATTCAGGCCCTCCCCATTTTCTCTATGTCTTGCTTCAAAATTCCCATCTCTCTTTGCTCTGAATTATCCAAACTGTGTGCTGAGTTTTGGTGGAGATCAGGCAACCATGAACATTCTGGCATTCACTGGAAACAATGGACTCTCCTTGCTCTTCCAAAAATGAAAGGTGGACTGGGGTTTCTAGACTTCAAACTTTTTAACCAGGCCCTCATTTGTAAGCAATTGTGGAGGATAGCTACCAACCCTCAACTTCTGGTAAGTAAAGTTCTTAAAGATAGGTACTTTCCTAATCACTCCATTGCTCATGCTGTTAAATGTTCTAATGGGTCCTGGTTATGGAACTCTTGGATGGATATGATGCCTTTGTTCTCAAAATGGCTTAAAATTGAAATAAGGAATGGAGCCACTACTAGAATTGCTGATTTTAATTGGATTCTCTCACTTACTAAACCTGTGCCTAATCTGATGGAGCTGGCTAGGGATCATTTAATCTGGGTGAAGGATCTTATGTTAGATAATGGGAAGGAGTGGAATTCTTGGCTTATTAAGCAAGTTTTCTCTGATCATGATAGTGCTACCATCCTTAGTATCAAGACTCTTAAACCAGACAAAGAAGACAGATTTCTGTGGGGACTGCATCAGAAAGGAGTGTTCTCTGTTGCTTCTACTTATGCTCACTTAGCTGCTAATAAACTTTCTATGCTGGATATCCCTGAATGCAGCACTTCCTCACCTCAGAAGCAAGCTATAATTTTCAGAAGCTGGAAACTCAAAATTCAGAACAAAATCAAACACTTCTTGTGGAAATGCATCTCTGGCACCTTACCTGTAGCCACTCAGCTCATTAAAAGGGGCATTGACATTGATACTACCTGTTCTATTTGTGGAGCAGCTCCTGAGACTCTAGAACATCTGTTCTTTTCCTGTCCCAGATCTATCAGGTTATGGGAGCTTTCTCCAGTTCAATGGGACCCTCAGACTTGCAATACTGATTCTTTCAAAGGATGGTGGCAACAAATCTGCTCTCTTGGCTCCTCAGATGTTGCTGAAGCACGGATCCAACTCTCCACATACTTGTTTTGGTGGCTCTGGAAGTCAAGAAATCTTTGGGTGTTCCAAAAATCTCTTATGCCACCACACAGAGTGGTTCTGGCAGCCCAAGCTGACTGGTTGGAATTCACTCAACATGGTGGTCATCTTTAGATAGGTTCTTTTGCTTTGGTTTTTGTTTGGGTGTTTGTTTTGTCTTGGTTTTTGTTGGATTTAGAGACTAATTATCTCGCTAGGCTTTGTGGCAGTGGCGGGTAATTAGTTTCCTTTTAGTTTCTTTGATTTTATCTCCTTGGTTGAGGTTCTAGGCCATCCTGTATGTGCCTCCCAGTTTTCATTTTTGGTTGTTGGTTTGTTGGTTTGTACTCTGTACTCTTATTCTCTTTGAGTTTTAGTAATACAACCTCTGTCGTTTCGGAAAAAAAAAAAATGTTATATGAAATTTAAATTGTGTAAAATTATATAAATTATTTCTATTTAGAATTAATACACAACCAATGCGGTGCACGTAACAAATAATAAATTACATTATATTCATTTTAAAGTAATATATCAGTCTACGAGCGGGTAAAAGCCACTATGGAAGAGGAAGGGATGGATCAAAGTGTTAAAACCGAGAAAAGTATACAATTAATAAAAAGGATAACAATTTTTCTTTATTAAGAACTTTATTTTTTAGATTAAGTTTTTTTAAATACTACTTTTTAGTAAATGCTTAATATACTAGTATGAATCCCGTGCGATGCACGGGTAGAAGATATTCATTAATATTTAAAAATTAAAAATTTTCATTAAATAATATTTAATAATTAAAAATATGAAATCAATATGTAATACAATTTACCTATATTAATTTACTAAAAATGTTATATATAAATTTAATTTGTGCAAAATTATATAAAAATGTCTATTTAAAATTAGTACACAAGTCGTGCGGTTCACATACCTGATGGTAAATTATATTATATTCATTTCAAATTAAGTGTGATTTCAAAATTTTTATTCTGAAATTCAGTTTGACTATAATGTGATTCCATAAAATAATTATTTTGATAAAATTTGATCATATATTCAAAAATGTATGTGAATAATAAGTATAAATATAAAATTATATTGTTCCATTAATTAAAATGAATTTATTTTTGTATAAACTATCTAAATTAAAAAATTTAAGTAGTTGAGTAACTTATTAAACTATAAATAAATATTGAGCCGTAAGTTATGAATAATTGCTTATTTGATTATTAATTTTAAATATTTTTTTAATATATTATATACCAAATTTAAATCATGTAATTAATAATGGTAATAGGTGCAAATTTTGTCAATATACTAAATTTTGCAACTAATAAATATTTAAAAAAAAAACTTACTACTAAAGGTATAATTGAATTTTTTGCAGGATTTCAATTAATATTTTAGAAAAATACAAACCTTTTTATATATATAAAGATTGTAATAATATTATGGGTTAACTATTTGCTTAATTAAGAGCCACGATTTGAATAGTTAAGGGTTCATTAAAAATAGTATTTTATGTGCTTATTAATTAGTTCTTTAATTATTCAGCCGCAACTACCATAGTTGATTTATAAAAGACACCATAAATTGTGTGCTTGGAGTAGTGAAGGGATCTAAAAAATGAATTTGTTATATGTTTTTTTTTTTAAATGCGAAAAAAGTTATCAAGATTAGTAACTTTTAAAAATTTAGGCGGGATTTTAGTTTTTTTTCAGGTAAATACAAACCTTATTTAAAGTAAATCAATTATTTATGTAGCCTTGCATTTAATTTTTAAACATAAACAAATGAAATCAATTTATTGTTTTGGTGATATTATATAATCACAATCTAATCATCAAACATAAGTTAATGAATTTAATTTTCAATAGCAATTAACTGGAATAATATTAAGGGTTAACTATTTGTTTAATTCAGAGCACAATTTGAGTAGTTAAGGGATCTTAAAAAATAATTTTTGATGTGCTTATTAGTTCTTCAATTATTCAACCGCAATTACCATAACTGATTTTTAAAAGATAACATAAATTTTACTATTTGAGTACTTAAGGGATCTAAAAACTGAATTTTTTATGCGTTTACTATTTTCTTAATTATTCAGCCGCAATTACCATAATTGAATTTTACCATAATTAAATTTTAAAGTATGTTGAAATTCGAATTTAACAATGCAAAGGCAGGGTTTTTTAAAAGAAAAAAAAAACTGTCTTTTCAAATGAAAAAAAAAAAGTAAACAAAATTATCAAGATTATTATTAACTTTTAAATTTTTTAGGCGAGATTTTAGTTGTTTTTCAGGTAAATACAAACTTTTTAATATATTAATATATACTATAAATACTTTAAAAATATTTGTTTTTTCAAAATTTATAACAATAAATACTATAAATGTTTTAAAATGAATTTTCTATTTTAAAATTGGGATAGGAGTTAAATTTTTTTCAAGTGAATCAATCCCAAATCTTACAATTTGAGTAAATATATCATACTCTTTTGTCTTGATAACATTTTCTTCCATTTTGAGTAAGGAAAATATTTTTCATTCTTAAACAATCGAACCAAAAAAAAACCCTACAGTTCATACTTTTTTTTAATTGCACGAAACAAAAGCAACAGATTCTTTGAACAATCAACATATACCCAAATCAGTTCAACACACAATCAATTTTGATGTAATTGTAAGACCATAATCCCATTAGCAATCCAAGCCTATCAGAAAATAGCCTGTAAAACCCGCTACCTAAATTGGTTTGGAAGCAACCCTTGTTTAGGACCACCGGTCACATCGTCGGAACCCCATGGCCGCTGGCCATCACTCGATCCCAAGCACACTGCCGCCTATAGAGCCACAGCCAGCCGCAGAACCCCGACGCCATTCACCAAAGTGCCACCTTCGATAGCAGCACCCCGACTGTCCGCCGCCAAAGCCCGACGGTCCCTGTTAGCCACTCATGCCTCGAGTCAACTCGTCACCACACCACGCACAACCCGAGCCTAGCGGCTGCCACACGTCACCAACCCGCCAAGCCACCATCAAGTTTCGCTCGCCTCCAAGGTTTCCGAGCCGCAGCCGCAGCTTCAGCCGTCCGTTTAAAACCCACAGTTCATACCCTTTCTCTACAGAATCCCTTTCCAGACGTTGAAGATGGGTGATAATATTTCCGCTGACACCAAGCTACCAATTCTCGGCAAACGGAACATTCTTTGTCGCAATATATTAGATATTGTATACCAAATATGTTATAAATTGCTAATATATTATATACTAAATTTAAGTCATGCATATTAGGTAATAGCATAATATCTAACAAAAATGATTGTGTATATTAATTACATTGATTTTTTTATTTGAATTTAAAAAAATTGACCGCCATTTTTCAAAAAATATTTAAAAAGTTACTAATATCGGTAAAAATGAATTATTTGGGCAGGAATTCAGCTACTATTCAGGTAAATGTCAAACCTTTTTATATTTATATAGATTTTTATATTAATAGATATATGGATATTTCAATTTCAAAATATCCCTTAATTCAAAAACTCTATTTCAATATAGTATTTAAAAAAAATAAAAAAAATAAAAAAACTTCTCCTTAGTAATTAATATTAATATACCTTTATCCATCCTCGTATTATGTAGATTATTCAATAAATGACGTGACCAGATTTCTTAATATATAAAATAAAAAACTCAATTCATTAATTTCTTTTTAAAAAATGACGTGACTAGATTTCTTAATATATAAAATAAAAAATAAAAAACCCATTAATTCACACATATCATGAACTTTACAATAATATAATAAATTTTATAAATAATGTTTGATCAAGTGTGGATATGGTCAAGAAGAGATTTTTTTTTAAAAAAAAATATATATCGATCAATTTCCTTAAATAATATCAACTCACTTAAAACATATATATCATACAATGATCAAGTGTGATATGGTCACTAAACAATACTTTTAGTAATATCCTATTGAGCCCCCAAAGGAACAACCAAAACTAAGTGGCGAAAATAAATTTTAATCAAACATTTTTTGCAAGGATTATTTTAGATGTAGTGTAGTTGTAGGAAATTAAGAAAAAAAAATAAAAAAATAAAAACTACTATAAATTTTGGTTGTAAGAAATCAATTAAAGAATATCTCAAAGTTATTTATGTCAATACATCAATTAAACAATATCTCAAAGTTATTAATGTAAAATCTGGACAATATGAATAATATTTCCTAAAGCATATGTAGATTTTCCAAAAATTAAAAAAATCTGGTTTTATTACTTATTTAAATAAAATCATAACTCAAAATAGTAAAAATGATTTTTTTGGCGGGAAACAGTTGCTATTTTAAAAATAATCGAACATTTTTATATAGATATAGATAATGTGAGTTTGTTGAAATAATTGTGGAATTATCAACCAAACAACACTCGGGATTGTACATTAAATTTTGTAGTCGCCATGGCGTGCAACATGCTTCAGAAGTGTTGCATATGATATAAATTATATAATATAAATACTAGAACAACCGGCCCATATTTCTTTTAATACGTTTGTTACAAGCCTAAAAAAATAAAAATAAAAATAAAAAGTGTAATGATCTATACATTCACCACCTTTCTTTCACTGCATGTCTCAACATCTAGGTAATTACCAAACACATTATCTTTCTTTACTTGTAAAACGCAAAACAAAACAAGAGGGAAACAAACAACAAAAGATATTTGCTTCAATCTGAAAATGAAAAATAGAAGCTTACCAGACGGATGTAATTTCGTACCTCAACATTCTACATTGGATAAAAAATTTACACGAAGGATTTCCCATCAAAGAAAGAACCAATAATCTACTGCATGGCAATTGCCAGGAGCTTGGACTCTTTAGATATTCTACCCTTAGTTATCAATTATCTTTGTTCTTTAACCATCTACACAATATCTTACAACTTTTTCAACTTTTTTTACTTTTTCAACTTTGCTTCATTAAGCATAAGATTTTTTTTCTAATTTTTTGGTGTGAAATGCAACGACATAAACGAAATAACATCATACCTAAAACATAAGAACACCTTAGCCACAACAAGGAAAAATAGAGAAAAAGGTATTCAACATAAAACAATCAAAGAAAGCCTTGCACTCGGTCTTACCTAAGGTGTGATAACCCGATTTCAACACATTAGCAACATAAACAAACACAATATAACATATTATTAATTTTTTTTTCTTAAAAATCAAATTAAAAGAGAAAGAAGCACCTGTGTACCATAATAGAAACTCATTTGTGTGTGTGTGCATGCGTGTGGGTGGGTGTGAGCGCGTTAGAGAGAGACAGAGAGATTAATTAAACTAGCCCCATAAAAACCGACTTTCAACAGCACAGGACACCATAACTTTTTCTTTAACTTAGATAATTATACATCAAATAGCTTACAACAAATATTAATTATTTTGAGAATAATTCGACACAAAAGAGACCACTATTCATATACCTTTTAATTTGCACCAGGCCTTATTCATTAAAAATAGAAACACAATAATAGAGCGTATGTAAAATGTTATCCTCCTTCACCGCAAACATTTATCCCATATAAGTTGAAATTGAAGTACATTAATTGTTGTGGGTTTTACATATGGAGTACTTAAGATTTATCGAATAACATACCCTTTCAGCTTGTAAAGGTGGCACTCCACTTTTGCTATTTCCTTTCCCAATTGCTTTGAAGGGTCTAATTCTATGGCTGCAACCTATGAAACCAAAAATAGATGGGGTGATACAGTAGCTAGAAACTTAATATTAATAAGAGAACGAAGGATGCTATTATTTTTTTCTTTATAGAATAAGGAAAAAGAAAAGCTAAATGCATCTTATACCTTTACCGTTATTGCAATAATCTCGCTTTGTATCTGCAAACGAACAAAAGGCACATTATATTAAAGATATATATAGAATATGAATAAATTGTATTGAGATTTTATTAATTAAAATTCACCATCTGGCGAAGGAGCAACGATTGATCTTGCTTCCACAAATATGCCAACGAAACAAGCCCTAACCTCGAACATACGCTTTCGACTCGCAGCCTTTGATAGTACGATGCAATTGCACCTGAGGAAACTGCACTTACAGAGGGTATCTGCCGCTTTACTTCTTTTAGAAGGATAAACATGTCTTCAACCTCATCCCAGAGGTCATATTGTAGCTAAGGCCATGATGCCTATAAAATAAAAAAGAAAACGAAGTGCAAGCCTTCTTGCTTTAATGTGATAAAGCCACAAGAAGATGTATATCTACAAACTAAGAAAATTTTGCAGTAAGCAATAAGCATTTGGCATGAGCACTACTACACAATTGCTTCCAAATTAATTGGCTTGCCTGGTGGATCCTTGAATATGTCTATGGAATAAAGGAATTCCCATGCATTGAGCATAGCAAACAATTATCTGGTGCCCCACCTACAAAAGATATCAACACTCCTTGAAGACTTAAGATTAAAAAAACTACATTTTAGTATGCTAATAAGATAAAAGCTTCCTCAAAAACTAAGAACGTGCCACAGGAATTTCATATGCTTCGGCATAGAGGTATAACTTATCGACTGCATTTCCATCATCACCATGCACCCCACCATTTTTACCTTTCGGCGATGTTCTATTAACTTCGCATTGTTGGGCCAATGGAGCCCCACATATTCCAGGGTTTTACTCATAATCCAAACTTCTGTTGGGTGTTTGAAGTTGAGGTCCCTTCGAGATACGCCTAGACAAATTGTTGTTGGACAAGTTCAAATGACTCAAAAAGGTCAACTTTGATAAGCTCTCTGGAATTTTTCCAAACAAATAGTTGTTGGAAAGATCAAATGATTCGAGAGACACCATATCTGCAATCTTTAATGGGATTTGTCCTCTTAGATGATTATGAGACAAATTGAGACCGATCAAGTCAGCGAGGTTTGTCAGCTCTCAAGGGATTTCTCCAACTAGTTGATTACTTGAAAGATCAAAATTAACCAAGAATCTTGTATTTTCGCTATACTCCAGCACCACTCCCATCAAGACTTCACTTAATGCATTGAGCCCTTAGTATCTTTCAATTGCTACAACACATACATTTTTTGTATATATATTTTCCTTTGTGCAAACAACGTCTATACTATTGTTTACATAACTATTCTTGTAATAAAAATTGCTACAAACAAATTGGACCATTGATCGATCACTGCTAAATTTACTATTTATCACCCTCACGATCAAGTCACATTTAGCTTCCTTTTATTGAAAAAAAAATGGCTTAAACTTGAGGAAAATACCCCCACCACACAAGACTAACTTTTTTTTAAAAAAGAAAATTAATCTAGTGATCAAAATAAACAATTTAAAAAATTCATTTCCTCCAACTAACTCTTATATCATCAGTAACGAACTAAGAAATATTGAATACACCAATAATATCATAGAAGTGTTATATGAATGAATGCTCACCGCGAGTGGTTTTATTGTGAACCATTCTCGAAAAATTGACAAAGCAACGTGAGATGTTTCTGGTCAACCAGTTGTTTGCGAGGTCCATTATTTGAAGTTTGGACATTTGACAGAAAGAGGATGGAATGTCTATAGAATTTGTTGTTCCTTAGCCTAAGAATTGTCAGATTAATTAGATTGTTTCCAATCCATTCCGGAACTTTCCCTGACAAGTTGTCTCCAATATCCAAACACATTAACTAGGTGCAATTCTTCAAATTTGGGGGGAGTTTCCCTATAAAACTGTTCTTACTCAGTTGCAACCATCCCAACGAGTAAGCTCCACCAATGGAGTTTGGAATGGGCCCGGAAAGCTTATTAGATGACAATGTTGAAACCCTTAAATAAGATAAGTTAACCCAACATGGTGGAATGTGACCTGACAAAAGATTCTCGGAGAGACGCAGATAAAACAAATCTCTCATTTAGCATAAGGAATCGAATATCGAACCAGTTATTGTGTTATTTGATAGACTAAAACTTGCATTCTGAAAGGAAGATTTGGAATAGATCCATAAATATGGTTGTTGGATAGGTCTAAATCAGTCAGTTTTGTTATGGAACGGAGCCGTCTTGGTAGCATGCCTTAAATGCTATAATTAGATAGATACAAATAGTGTAATGATTTTTGTGTTTGAAGCCACTGTGGAAATTGGCCTATGATATTAATGGATGATGACATATAAAGGGATTTTAGTTGAAAAAGAGGGGTCCAATCATACAAATAAGAAAAACGTACAAAGTGTATGTAAACTTACAACTATTAATAACATTAACTATATGAATTAAAAAGAGAAATAAATGAGTTATATTTTAAACAATTATTCAGTTATTGCATGAAAGAAACACCATAATTATTGTAACATATAACATATATTTTCAATGAATCTTAAAATGAGCTAATTACATAATATTTTATCAAACAATGAAAAAAGTACAAAAGTACATTTTTTTCAAATATATTATTTTTATAAACAAATACAGAAGTAATATTAAATAGTATTTATCTTACTTGATTATATTAGTTGTAGTCTAATAAATAAGATATTTGATTGCAACATCATTATATAAAGTATGTACAAAATAAAAAAATAACGCAATACATATAAATGTGATCTAGTTCTTTTAATAATAAATATTATTTGTGAATAGAACAAGAACAAATACACGATAGTAATTCAATAGGAAAAATAAAAGTACGTATTTTCTTAGAGAAATATGAATACTAATATCTAGAAACAAAAGTCTTTTGAAATTACTACTTTCTTTTTTTGCTAGCGTCTAAATATATGAACTCTGTCAGAAATTAGGTCTCATAAATATGATCCTACATTATCAAGAACTTTAAATAATTAAGAAAAAAAATAGAAACTTTGAAATACATGACGTAAATGTTAATAATAACTTCGTAAGAATAAAGTACACAGAGCGAATAAGAGTATCATAATATAATAGAATTTTAATTCTTATCTTACATATATTTTAACATATGATATGTTTCTTAATATTGTCTCATAGTTTTGTTTTGTTTTGTTGTTTTGCTATTTTTTTCCAAAAAAGTATCTTTATCTTGATTTTTTTAAGCATTATGTCAAAAAAAAAAAAAATGACAATAAAAACATTAAAGATGTTAGTAGGCACATAAGTACTGCAAATTCGAAGGAAAGTGAAAGATATTATGATCAACGCAAAAATCATTACTACAACCAAGATGGTCAATAATTTGCAAACAATAGGTTATATAGTTCGTTTGCCTTTCAAATAAATAACATTGAAAAAAGTCATTCAGGGCATGATAAAATTTCTTTCAGAGAAGTCGGTGATTGAATACCTTATAAGATCATACAATCATGAAGTTTGACCATATGCTTGACCAGAATATTTATAAGTGATTGAATAATGTAGACGTTTTGTCAAATGAATTAAGAAGAATTTTGCAACACTATTGATGTACTGGGCTCCAACGAGTATGAATGTTTCTTACGAAAATGTCAAAACCAAAATGAAAAAAATCACTCTTTAATCATCTAAAATAATTAAGTAAAATAACTAATGCATCTATAATATTCATTAGGTCCTTATTTAGTTATTTAGAATTTTTTTCCATTAGAGACTATATTTTTGTTGGAGTTGTAATATGTTATTTCATTCTTTTTATATTAGGACATCATTATGTTATTTACAAATAAAATATTAGAAGCTCATTTATTCTATATTTTACTTCATTCCTGCAATGATATGTTTAATTAAATAATCAATTAATTTTACTGAATTCAATCGGAAAAAAATATTTATCACCACGTGCGATGCACGTGCACTTTACTAGTGACTTTAAAATGTTACTCTGATTAAAAAATTATGTTTCAACTTTGAAAACATTTTGTTACGTATTATTATGCAAAGCACAATTTTCTATTAAATAAAAATAGTGATGAAAAAAATGAATAAATTATAAAAATATATAAATGCATAATTTAAAAGCTAAAGAACTAGATATATTATGCATGACGTGCATCACACGTACACTTTACAAGTTATACAAAAATGAACTTAAAAAAAAAATCCACATCAAACTTATAACCCTTAAAACAATACATATAACACCAACATCAAACACACCACAAATATCACATCAAACACAAGGATACAACTTAAAGGACAATTCAATATGATACAAAGTTGCAAAGTCCCCTTGTAAACTCAAGCTATAGCAGTGTAACTCCAACCCATAATTTTTTTCAACAGAGCATCCATCCACCTGAACAGTGTCTGCCGCCAACTCTTTTTGAAGATCAAAACTCCAAAGTAACCCCATAATCCAGTGGCATCCAGTGGCAAAACCACCAACTACAAATTCATAGAGGTATAACTTATCGGCTGCATTTCCATCATCACCATGCTCCCCACTATTTTTACCTTTTGTCGATGTTCTATTAACTTCGCATTGTTGGGCTAATGGTGCCCCACATAGTCCAGGGTTTCCCTCATATTCCGAACTTCCGTTGAGTGTTTGAAGTTGAGGTGCCATCGGGATACGCTCAGACAAATTATTGTTGGACAAGTTCAAATGACTCAGAAAGGTCAACTTCGATAAGCTCTCTGGAATTGTTCCAAACAAATAGTTGTTGGAAAGATCAAGTGATTCGTGAGAGACCATATCTCCAATCTTCAATGGGATTTGTCCTCTTAGATGATTATGAGACAAATTGAGACCGATCAAGTCAGTGAGGTTTGTCAGCTCCAAAGGGATTTCTCCAACTAGTTGATTACTTGAAAGATCAAAATTGACCAAGAATCATGTATTTTCGCTATACTCCAGTACCACTCCCTTCAAGACTTCACTTAATGCATTGAGCCCATAGTTTTCAATTGCTACAAGACAGACATTTTTTGTATATATATTTTCCTTTGTGCAAACAATGTCTATACTAGTGTTTACATAACTATTCTTGTAATAAAAATTGCTACAAAAAAATTGGATCATTGCTCGATCACTGCTAAATTTACTATTTATTACTGTCACGATCATGTCACATTTAGCTTCCTTTTATTGAAAAAAATAAATCTTTTTTTTTTTGGCTTATACTTGAGGAAAATACCTCACCCCACAAGACTAACTTTTTTTTAAAAAAAAAAGTTGATTTAGTGATGAAAATGAACAATTTAAAAAAATTCATTTCCTCCATCTAACTCTTAGATCATCAGTAACGAACTAAGAAATGTTGAATACACGAATAATATCATGAAAGTGTTATATGAATGAATACTCACCGCGAGTGGTTTTATTGTGGACCATTCCCGAAAAATTGCCAAAGCAACGTGAGATGTTTCCGGTCAACTGGTTGTTTGCAAGGTCCATTATTTGAAGTTTGGACATCTGACAGAAAAAGGATGGAATGTCTCCGTAGAATTTGTTGTTCCTTAGCCTAAGAATTGCCAGATTAAGCAGATTGTTTCCAATCCATTCTGGAACTTTCCCTGATAACTTGTTGTCTCCAATATCCAAACCCATTAACTGGGTGCAATTTTTCGAATTTGGAGGGAGTTTCCTTATAAAACTGTTGTTACTCAGTTGCAACCATCCCAAAGAGTAAGCTCCACTAATGGAGTTTGGAATGGGCCCAGAAAGCTTATTAGATGACAATGTTGCAACCCTTAAGTAAGATAAGTTAGCCCAACATTGTGGAAGGTGACCTGACAATAGATTCTTGGAGAGACGCCGATTAAACAAATCTCTCAGTTGGCATAAGGAAGGGGATATCGAACCAGTTATCACGTTATTTGATAGATCTCAAACTTGGATTCTGAAAGGAAGATTTGAAATAGATCCATCAATATGGTTGTTGGATATGTCTAAATCAGTCATATTTTTTATGGAATGGAGCCATTTCGGCAGCATGCCTCTAATGCTACAATTAGATAGATACAGATAGTGTAGTGATTTTTGTGTTTAAAGCCACTGTGGAAATTGGCTGGATGACATATAAAGGAATTTTAGTTGAAAATGAGGGGTCCAATCATCTCCCACTCTGAATGTTAACATGTTAGACCCAGTCCTAAATCCTTTAAGTTTGAATAGCTTCTCAAAGTGGGGCTCTATGAGCGTACCTTCAAAGGTATTACCATATATGTCAATCCACTCCAAATCTGAAAGTCGTCCCACAATAGTTGGAATTGGACCAGACAACTTGTTATCAGACAAATCTAACCATTTTAACTGCTTCAGTTTGCCAAGTTCTTCAGGCAACTGCCCGTAAAAATTATTACTCCACAACTCTAGGTTCTCCATGTTGTGGCTCCAGCATCTTGATAAATTTATTGGGATTGGACCAGTCAACTTGTTATCAGACAAATCTAACTCCTTTAGCTGCTTCAGTTCACCAAGTTATTTAGGAAACTGCCCGTGAAAATCATTACTCCACAACTCCAAATTCTCCAAGTTGTGGCTCCAGCATCTCGATAAATTTTTAATTAATAATACCGAGATATCTCCATGAAAATGATTATTCCCTAGGTTCAATGATTTCAAGTGGCATTTATCCCACAGTAGATCAGAGATCCAATCTGTGTTGTAATTAAGTGAGTTACCTTCAAGGTTGAGATATTGAAGATTTCTCGACAGAAGAAAATGAGGGTCCAATGAGGTGTATTGGTTGGAAGAAAGATCAAGAAAATGCAATGAAGTCATGTTACAGAGAAAGAATGGAATGCCTCCTTTAAAGAGATTGTTACTCAAATTTTGGTGTTGTATTTTAGTAGATAGCTTGGAATTTAAGCAACTATTATGAGTTAGGTATGTGTTATCAAGCCCGCTATGTGACAAGCTTAATATTTCTAAAGAATGAAGTGTACTGAGTACCGTCGCAAGGTGATCTTTTGTGGTGCTAAGGTTGACATGACACATATCAAGGGACTCCAACAATGAAAGATTAGCAGCCCATATGAGATTGTCGACTCTTAGAGAAGATAACAGTCCACCAAGATCAAGTGCACACAAGGTTGAGAGGTTGCCGAGCTGGTGAGGGATAACACATCCAAAGCCTGCATTTGAGAGATTGAGATATTGCAGTTTGTTTAATGATCCTAGGAATGATGGAATTCGAGTTGTCCTTGAAATTATTCCCACTCAAGTAAAGGTACTTGAGATGCTTCATTTCAAGCAAGGAAGAATCAAGTGTTTCACTTTGTAACATGCTATCAGAGCTCGGGTCCCCATAATTATCTAGAACTCGATTTCTGAGATCAAGCCCGATAACATGCCCAGTCGCTTTATCACACTTTACGCCTTGCCAGTTACAACATTTATATCGGGTGTTATTCCACGAAGAAAGCCCGTTAGACCCATCCAACAGGCTTGCTTTCAACCTCAGGAGAGATATCCTCTCCCTTGGAATGCAATCATTAAAAGTAAAATTATTATTTGATGACAGACACAATATGGCGGGCTCAAACATTATTAAGAAGAAGAAGATGACGGGGAGGAGCATTGAAGAGAACACCATTTTCTCCATTTTATACACACACATATATATTGATTGGATATAGGCTTGAGAATAAGTATAGGAAAGCTCGCTAGATGTTGGTAGTAGTATATTTAACCATAAGGCTCTATTATATAGCCATTTATGATGATTTCGCATATATGGTTAGTTGTCATGAATGATAGTGAAATCAGCCTTGTACCCAGGGTCTTAGTGCTGCTCAGCTTCCTGCTGGGGATCGCGAACTTCCTTACCCTTTTTTGAATGGAAGGGGTATAACATTCGATTACCAAAAAGTACTTGCACTTGCATTGACTTGACTCCAATTAAACCTTTCTTTTTTTTTTTTTTTTGGTTGTGTTCCTCTTGTAATGTTGAATAAGCACTTTAGTCTAAATAAGCTTTACTTTAGTGTAACTTTAATTTTATGTTTTTAGTCAGAAATTATTTACTAAACTTATGATTAACAGGTGTATTTATATTTTTGACACCCAGTACCCATTGTTACAGAAACTAAGGAACGAGTTATTGGTTCACTCATTTCAACATCTATGAAAGAGTTTGTTAATTAGTGATACTCATAGTCTTGACCAAAATTTAAATGTTAAATTTCCCATGAAGGAGATGTGATCGTGAAATACTTGAATGCGTGTTTAGTCATTTGTGGAATAATTGTGGAATTATTAGCCAATGTACCCTCGATCGGGTTGACTTGACTTACAGTAAACTACACAAACTATTATAATTGATCATCCATGAAAGTGTTCATAGTGAATAAGAGGTGATTGGATATGAATTCAACTAGTAAAAAAACTAGTTTATTTTTAACTATAGTTAAGTTTGAAGAAAAGTAGTATGATTAGTTGTTAGTTGATATATTAAAATAATATTTAAATTACAATAATTAAAGTTGATTTGATGTAAAAGTAGAAGAAAATGATTGAAAGTGATGATTAGTTAAAATTATGTGAGTGGATGAATAGTGAATTTGTAATATCCCGATATTTTATCGGTATAAATTACGTTTAGTTCCGATATAATAATGTTATTAAATTATTATCGTCGGAATTAATTATTTTCAGTCGGAATTACCGAAATGTATTTTCGACGTACCGTTTACGTTCGAAATAATTTTGGTAATTAAGTAGTATGTTTAATTAATAATTAAACATATGGTTACGTGATTAATCATTGATTAATCAAAAATTAATGTTCCAAAAATTCTAAGAAGCCGTAACTTTCCTCAAGTGAGGGAAATCATTTTCCTCCTCAAATTTCTAAGACATGTGGCAAGTAAATAAGGTGATTAGTCATCAAAGATCTCATGAGAATCAAGCAAGTGTAAGGGCAAGAGGAAGACACAATAGTCATGCGTCATCTACACCTTTTCCCCCTCGGCCGAGCACTTAGATATAAGCAAGTACTTGAGCAAATTTTTCCCAATTTCCCTATAGTAATATTCAGCCTAGCATAACTTTCTTCAGCAAGCAAGTTTCCTCCAAATTCTCTAGAAATTCTATCGCAAACGCACGGCAATTAAGGTTAGGCCATACGCTCGGGCACGCGAGGTGAAGGATCAAGCCATAGTTCTTCCGTTTCCGACGAGCAATCCCAGAGGTAACATCCTCCTCCTCCTCTGGTAATTTAGTTGATAGAGTTAAATTGGATTTAAGTGTTCGAGTTTCATGCGAGAATTTGTGAAAAGGGCCGTGCCTAACTCCGACCATGTCTAAGAAAAAGGCATAATCGAGTAATCTTGATTTCTTCCGGCAAATTTCATCTAAATGTTCAGTATAACTAGATTTATGTTCAGTATAATCAGCTTGTTGAGTAAAAATGAAGTATAGTTGATAAAATGGCCCCAGCCGACGCCCGCACCTATCGCGCGTGGCCTCGGGTGGCACCGGGCCGATAGTTATTGCCTTCAGTATTAACCATGTTATCCGTGTGATTTAGTCTTGAATTGTTTCAGTATAATGTTCGTATTGAGACGTTCTGAAGTTGTCGGTTAATAAGTTGGTTGGCCGAGCGGCGGCACATAGCCGTCGGTGGGCACGGGTGTTCGCCGCGGCCTTCCATATTCATAGCGTACATGTTGTGTCTTCAGGTTATATTCGATAAGCATATTCATATGAGACATGATAAATTCAGTAATGATCAGTCTTGGTCGAGAATCTTGTGTAATGGCCGAGGGATGGCCGAAGGCCGTAGGCCTCGCACGTAGCGAGCGCCGCGGCCGAGCATTAGGTCCAATCTTCAAGTTCAGTAATTTCATGTTAATCCCAGTTTAATGATCATATTAAATCATAACATGTTAATATAAGTCAGTTTGGTCGGATAAATACGTCGGACGGTCGGCAAGGAGTCGACCGTGGCCGCG
>CACSLK010028168.1:614942-628269 GCA_902706635.1 Striga hermonthica | reverse complement strand
TTCGCAAAATAAATATTTTATTTATTTATTCAGAAAATGGCGAAAATCGCGTACTCTGATAGTATTAAAAAGTCGGGATGTTACAACCAAAATGCTAGGATTAGAATTTGAGAAATTTTAAAAATTTTGCCTATTATTCGGATCCATTTTTTTTAGGCGAATAAGCCGTTGCTAATTTTTTTTTTGTGCAAAAAAAGACAATTTTTTTGGTATAAGAGAAGTGGCAAATTAAGATGTATTTATAGGCAAAGCATGAGGATAGAAAATGTAAATTATTAATCTATATTAAGAAGTGTGATACAAATAAAAAATAAATTAAATATAAAAACAAAAGGAAAAAATAGTGAATAAATAATTATTTAAAAAAAGAAAGAAAGAAAGCATGTTGTGTATTCAGTAAAACAAAAATTTAAAAAAATAAAAAAAAAATAAAAAGAAAAAGAAAAAATGAATAAGTTACTGTTCATTCCAATGAAATTCAGTAAAATAAAGTTTTTAAAACAAAAAGAAAAAGAAAACAAAAAAAAAAGGTACAAGCTGTCGTTCATTCCATTGAACGAATAGAGGGGGCCCCACCTCTTAATGAACGGCACAATGGTGGAGTATGCCAAGTTGGCATTTAAACAATTTAAACGGACAATTAAACGGCCCCGATGCGGGTGCCCTAAGGACATTACCCTCACTATCTCATTGAGTGACAGGTGTCATTATTAAGACTATTGACACTCCCAATTTTGCTGTGAGCAAAATTCTTAAATAAAAAAAAAAAGAAAAATGAATTATACAATGACAGATGTCAGACAGGATATAGAAATCCCTAAAAACAAATAGATGATTTATACAAATCTATTTAACAACAGTCTAAAGAGTCTAAACAAGATTTAGAACTTATAGCTGCTATAATAATTTTTGTAACAACATTTTTTGTATATATATTTGAATGCATATTGTTGATTGAATTTGAATGCATACTGTCGCTATCAGGAACGGGCATAGTAGAATAATCACTAAGACTTGCTCTACGCCGTCGCAATAAATACTCAATCTCAGCAAGGGCTAGATTCTGGATTTGCTCTTCTGTAAGAAACAAACCTAAAATTTGAAAAGAAAATATAAGTTAGCATCACAACAATTAAAATGAATATTAATTTTTATATCAAAATATAATATAACTAATATAATAAAATACCATCATTGTTGACAGTCGCCGTTGTCTGTAAAGAATGTCATCCGACAAAGATTGCCAACATCTTGTCCATACCTCCTCTCGTCTACCAAACGAACCAAAAACCAACAATGATGTGAACATGAGTCTTAGAGAGTCTGCAGATGCCCACTGACTTTCTTCTGTGATGCCGTCTATGTACTCTCTATCACCCTCCAACAAACCCTTTTCGTAGCAAGCATCTCGATATGTAATATACTGAGCCTCTCCAACCTTCATAAAGTCGTCATGACACGTTTCACCGCGAATAACATTGACCAAACACCTCAAATAGTAATTATTCCCACACCCAGGAGGTACATACCGTAGACGACCCACAGATGGATAGTCTTCATTTTTTCTAGGAGTCCACTCGCGCGTTTTTTTATTCCTAACAAATTTCAACGGAGCCTCAACATAAGTTAGTTCCCTTGTTGCGGGATATTTTTTGTTCATCACAAACCACGCAAGAAATTGGCTCTCCTCTACAGAGGGTTTACTGAGAACATATTGAAAATTATCATCATCGTAAAAAAAAAAAAAAGAAAAAAAACTTGATGCTTTTCTTTCAAATGGAAACTCAACCGCTGAAGAGGAGGTTTTTGTGCAATTCGTAACCCAACAAAATCCATGCAACCTCACATGAAGAAATGTACCTATAATCATAGTACATGTTTATCTCGTCCAAAGGTTTTTCAGGTTCCTCTTCAGCTGGAGTTTGACAGAAAGATGTCGTCACGTGATTGTGGCCTTTGTTGATATATTTGAAGAGGTACTTTATTGATCGTGATTGATTACACCGCTCCACGTTGATGTGAGCTCCAAATTTCATCAAAAGACCACAGTTATGAGGCACGACATATCCATTGTCGACAACAACACCATTTTTTTTTAATAGACCTCCCGTCATCACGCCATCTGTACTGAGGATAACCTTCTTCATCAGCAGTGGTTGATTCGACAAACTGTTTTGGAAAACGCTTGCTGCATTTACCTTCAATCATACACGGCAAACCTTTTCATACCAAACCACATGGCACGTGAATCATGTCCTCCTTCACTGCTTCATAATAAAAATGATCAGATTATTCGTCTGGAACCTCAGCTGATATTATTTTGTCAATGTCGTAATGAATGGGGAACTTGTTCTCCTTAGATAAAAACAGAAGTATATGAGCATGGGGCAATCCACGTTTTTTAAACTCATTTGTGTAGACGACTGCACAAGAAATGATGTATCAAAATTACCAATACAGATTCAAATTATATATTGGTAAAGGTAAAATTAAGCAGTACAGATACAATGATTTGTTGTAAGATAATAGGCATGAAACAATATCTCACCGGCAATCACCTTGCCAAATATCTGCTTTGTATGGAAATCTCTAATCATTTCTTTGAGTTTTGATCTAAATACTCTACACACAATATCCGGTCGATCCTCTGGCCGTAATTTTCTCGGTTCAAGAAAATGAACAATCTCCGGCTATTTTGGATTGCATGTAAAAGATTCAGGATAACCGGTCTATCTACAAATAGTCATTGCATCTTGATAATTCTGAATCATTTTCTGAGCACCACTTGTGAATGAAGAAGGAACAGTAACCCTCTTTCCTTAGGAACTGGGCACGAAGAACGGCATCGACCAAACCGTTATACATTTCACAACCGAGTTTCTTTTGATTGAACCGAATATATCGCAGCCTCGATGATTCGACCATGGTATATGCATCAACAATAAACTGTTGATACAGTCTTCTTGCTGAAATAATAGTAGCCGGTTTATGGTCTATATCATGCATTTTGAAAGAATATACTCCCGGACACTTACATGTTATCGTCCATCTTCCCTTGATTTTCTTTTCTTCAGGGAAAAAGCATGTCTTCTTGGTAACCATCCTCACCATAAGGCAATAATAGAGGATATTGTAGAGACAAATATGAAGCTTTGAGCTCATTTATACGCTTTATAAGACCACTTTTGGTTTCAACCAAGATGTCTCTCTCATCCATTGTTTGGTAAAAATCGCTAACAACCAAAACAGTATTGAACTTATCGAAATAAATCCTAACGCAACGGAATCTATAGTTAGGATATGGACATTACCTTTTGAAAATTTTGCCGACTCAGAGACGATGTAGAATACCGTTGATGTAGTTCGTCTGAACACCACAATCTAATGGGCAGATAGATTTGGCTTTTATTCGATTCTAATCGAAAGTTCCAACAAAGCTCGGTCGCACGGTAGTTCAAGTCTCGGAGTTGGTGCAGCGAACTGGTCGCGGTCGGCAGCAGGTGCGCATTGGGCGCTGGGCAGGACGCGTAGGGAGCAGGCGAACGCGGAAGGGCGCTGGCGGTCGCTGGGCGTGTGCGCGCACGCGGGCGCTATGCCTATGCCGAGACGGAGTGGGCGTGCGCGTCTGGGACCATGTTGGTGTTGGTGTTATATACTTAAGCTTTGCTTTAGTGGATATTTCACTTGTTATTCCTTGATGAATGAGAATTATGTTTGATTAAATAAGTTCCACGTTCTGTTGTTTTGCATGTAGATAAGTGGGTCGTCATCGGGCGTACCGAAGATCACTATATCAGTTACTTGCGAAACAAGAATCATTGGTTCACAACCTAGATGGAATTGAACAACCCATCGGAACGGTTGTAGTGTCAACCGTACGGTTTGTCTTGACCGATTAGTTGCACTAGTACATTTATGTATTGAACAGGATCCCAGAGAGGGATGTTCGTTTTATACTAATCGTCGTAAACGAACTAGGCCTCAGTTAATTATTGCGTGCTCTTAACCCGTTAGATATTAAATAGGCATGTGCACATAATTGTTGTTGCTTTGATTCTTTGGGTGAGATCCAAGCCGGGTCGACATACTTAATTAATTGGGTAATAACATTATGTGTTCGATGTGCTATTAGGATATTTACGGTCACCATGTACGTTAGTGTGATGATGTCCCCGAAGTGAGTTCATGAAGGAATATTATGCTAAACCCTGCAGGTGGATTTATTCCGGCATAATATGAATGCTATGAGCGAGCGCTAGCTTCGGTAATATAATATATTAATTAATTCTTGATTATTAGTGATCGAATTAATTAATGGACATTATATCTTAAACATGGGGAGGTAAATCGGATAATTATAATAAGGAGTCTCAAATGTAATTTGGGATAGGTGAGGGGAGTGCAATAATATTATTGTGGTGGACTTTAATATTATTAATATATTAATTGTGGGGTTGCTCCACAGTATTAATATATTAGAAGCCCTTATCCTATTCTCCTTAGGGTCCCTACTGTAGCTCTATATATACAGCATTAGGCCCATGGAAGAGAAGAGAACAATCCCATCAGCTCTATATTTCGTCCAGCTCTCTTTCTCTCTCTTCCAAGGAGTTCTTCTATTTCTTGTGCTCCACTGATACAAGATCTAGAAAGCTGTTTGAGAATACAGTAGAAGATCTTAAGGTATATAGAGATTCCGATCATACATCCAAATCGGAGACCAAAACCAACAAGTGACCATACCACGACGACCAGGACGACGAGACGAAGAGATCGCCGTCGAGATCGCCGCCGTCCGACGTCACACGCGCCCGCACGCGCCGCCGGGAGAGGACTGCTGCCGGAGATCACGCGCGCGCGTGAGAGAGCGTGGAGCCTCCGATTTCCGATCGGTCAACGCCGTTGACTTCGCCGTGACGTCAGCTTTCTGGATTGGTCAAGTTTGTTCGATTCCGAGAAGATTTGATTTGCGGTCAACTGTCCGGGCCAGCCAGATCTACATAAATTTTAAGCAGTAAGTTTTCTTCATCAAACCTTTAGATCCGCTGCGCATAGGTTTATGTTGAATGTTTGTCTGTGATTTGTGCATATCGAGATCCTCGTGGGTTCCAACAGTTGGCTTGCTGGGCACGTATTCTATGCGCGCAAGGTATAGCGCACGCGTACTCTTCGTGTGCTGGGAACGCGCGAATGACGATAGGCGACAGCGAGCAGGCGCGAATGTGCGGTGGCAATATGCGAGCAGGCAGGCGATCGCTTGGCTGCTTCGAGCGTAAGGTCGAACGTCACTGGGCGTCGCTGGGAGGGTCTGGCGATGCGCGGTTGCATGTGGTGGCGCGCGGCTGCGCTTGACTGGACTCGGGCAGTTTCCAGCGACTTCGTGAGATCTCCGGTGGTAGTTCACGGTGGCGAACGGCGGCGGTGAGCTGGGGAAGATGACCGGAAAAATATATGTTGAAGACTCTTGAATATATTGTACCCAAAAGCCTTCTAATGGATTACCTAAACACCTACTTCGATTAAACTTGGTGGAGCGTTTAATAGAATCTCCCTAGCTCTCGAATGAAGCTATTTCTCACGTGTATGTAGAGAGAAAAATCGGCCAACATCAACTTGTAGGAGATACTGGGACATGGTGTATTTATAGGCTCTATAAGGGACCTTAAGGAGGTGCTAAATATGGGCTTATCCCATTAGGCCAGGGAATCCTAATTCTACTCCAACTACTAATCCATTTTAGGAAGGAGTTCTCCTACTTCTCATCACCTTTTAGAAGACTCCCAAGTCTCCTAACCTTAGACAAGATTATAGTAAGAATATTTCTTTCCAATTGGAATAATAAATATGGAATAAAATTAATTTCTTATTAAATGGAATTAAATAATAGAACATCCCACTAGAGTAATATTATTGTTCTCCCCATTTAGCTCCTAATTTATCAATAAATTCGAACCTCCATGATTAAATAATTTTAATCTGATTGATCGATTTACCTCCCTATGTTTAAGATATAATGTCGTTGATTAATTAAATTAGTGACAAAATAATTAATCAACTTCTTATTCATTTCCGAAATTACTACCACTCAGATCCTTAACCATTATGTCAGACAATCGTCTACCTGCAGGGTTTTAACATAATGTACATTACTGAGCTCATTTCAGGGACGTCATCAATCAAGCGCACTGGAACACAGTGACCATAAATAATTTATAATAGCACATCATATAATCATTCTTATTTATCAAAATACCTCGTAGGTCATCCTAATAAAAATACGAATCACTTGGTAAATCAAATAAACAAGAAGTGAATATATATGCCATTTTTATATTATCTTAAATCTTAAGAGAACGCATCAATCACCGTAGGTCTAGATTACAACAACGATCAGTGAGTCTCATAATCTTATCCTTCTACGGTCCTGTTCAACACTTATCGTAAGTGCTAGTGTAATTCTTCAGTCAAAGACCAACTGAATCAAGAATACACTACAGTCTTTTTCCAAGAGGGGTCTCACTGCCTGTCTAGACTGTGAATGAATAGTTTAGTATTATAAGGAACTCATAGGTGATCTTTCTGTTCGAAAAACTTCGAACCACAATATCTCAATATAAGACATGGAGTATGATTTGCATAAATAAATAAACTACAAACATATGTACTTTGATTGAAACATGATGACCAGATCAAAATGGAATCGATAGAATCTGCAAAACATAGCTTTTACAGCATATCTCTAACAATCTCCCACTTATGCTTTATAAGCTCATGGCTATAACAAACTAACCACAATTTCTTTTAATCTAATTCTCAAAGACTAGTCTACTATGTCGCTATAACGTCTGACTCACATTCCTTCTACGTGTATCGTAAAGACTTTCGCCGGTAGGCTCTTCGTAAAAGGATCTGCTAGGTTGCCCTCTGACTGTATCTTGGCAACAACGACTTCTCCTCGTCCAACGATTTCTCGTATCAGGTGGTACTTGCGCTCTATGTGTTTACTCGCTTTATGAGTCCGTGGCTCCTTCGAATTTGCTACTACTCCGATGTTATCACAGAACACTGTAATCGCAGCGGGAAAACTCGGTACCACATCAAGGTCGAGGAGAAAATTCCTGAGCCAGACAGCTTCTTTCACTGCCTCTGAGGCTGCTACATACTCAGCCTCCACAGTCGAGTCTGCCACGCATTTCAGCTTGACACTCCTCCATACTATGGCTCTTCCTCGTAAAGTAAACACAAACCCTGAGGTTGACTTGCTTTCGTCCCGGTCTGCCTGGAAGTCAGAATCAGTGTAACCCAACGGAAGCAATTTATCTGCCTGGTAAATCAACATGTACTACTTAGTCCTACGTAGGTACTTGAGTATATGCTTTACCAGAGACCAATGTTTCGGTCCTGGATACTCTGATATGTTGCTACCATGCCCACAGCATAACAAATATCAGGTCGCGTGCACAACATCGCATACATGAGGCTTTCTACTGCCGATGCATAAAGAACTGCCTTCATGTCCTTTATCTCTTGAGGTGTCTTCGGGGACATCTTCTTAGATAGAGGTATTCCATGCCGAAAGGGTAAATCCCCTTTCTTGGAATCTACATATTGAAACGCTTTAGGACAGTGTCTATGCATGTGGATTGGGATAGCCACAACTTTATCTTCTCTCGGTCCCGAATGACCTTGATTCTGAGAACATGTCGTACTTCTCCCAAATCCTTCATATCAAACTGCTTAGATAACCATACCGTTACGTCTGACAACATCTTCACACTATTTCCAATGAGAAGTATGTCATCCACGTACATCACAAGAAACACCACCACATTTCCATCACTTTTCTTGTACACACAGTGCTCATTCGGACATTGGGTAAACCCATATGATTGGACAACCTCGTCAAAATGGATTTTCCAAGACCTGGAAGCCTGCTTTAGTCTATAAATGGACCTCTTCAGCTAGCAGACCAGATGCTCTTGGCCCTTTGCAATGAATCCTTCTGGTTGCTGCATATAGATGTCCTCATCCAAATTCCCGTTAAGGAAAGCGGTCTTAACATCCATTTGCCAAATCTCATAATCCATATGAGTGGCTATAGCCAAGAGAATCCTGATGGATTTGAGCATGGCTAGTGGCAAAAAGGTTTTTTCATAATCGATCCCTTCTTTCTGAGTGTACCCTTTCGCAACAAGCCTAGCTTTGAAGGTCTCAACCTTCCCATCTGCTCCTCTCTTTCTCTTATAGACCCACTTGCATCCAATGGCGCGGACGCCATTGGGTGGCTTTACAAGATCCCAGACCTGATTAGAGTCCATTGACCCTATTTCAGATTTCATCGCCTTTTGTCAAGACTCTGCATCCCGATCTTGGAGTGCCTCATTGTATGTCCATGGGTCGGATTCAAGAACGTCCGGATGGCCTCAGAAGACTCTCCCAGACCCATGAACCGTTCGGGCTGCCAGACAACCCTTCCACTACGACGAGGTACTACCTGCATCATCAGTGATACGTGTTGCAGTACTTTGTGGTGTAACATCAAGCGCACTTGGTATTGAAGTACTCACTCCCTTTAACTCCTCGAGGACATGTCTACTACTGGGCTTATGATCTAAGGCATAGTCTTCTTCCAAGAACCTAGCATTCGTGCTAATGATTACTTTCTGGTCCTCGGGACTATAAAATAGACCACCTTTCGTTTCCTTAGGATATCCTACAAACAACCTTACTTATGTTCTCGGTTTTAACTTATCAGTATCGATTCTTAGCACTTGTGCTGGACTACCCAAAATCCTAAGATGCCTTAGACTGGGCTTGTGCCCAGACCACAACTCCAATGGTGCTGACGGTACTGATTTAGAAGGTACTCTATTCAGAATGTATACCACTGTTTCGAGGGCGTATCCCCAAAACGAATCTGGTAAAGTACTATAACTCATCATTGCCCTAACCATTTCCATAAGAGTCATATTCCTTCGTTCTGCTACGCCATTCTGTTGAGGCGTGCCAGGCGCAGTCAGCTGGGACGTAACCCCATTATCCGTCAAGTAGTTCCTAAATTCATTCGAGAGATATTCGCCACCACGATCTGATCATAGTGACTTGATACTTTTTCCTAACTGCTTCTCCACAACTGCCTTATACTCCAAGAACTTCTCAAAGCATTCAGAATTGCAGTGCAGAAGGAAAATGTACCCATATCTCGAGTAATCATCGATAAACGTAACGAAGTACTCGAAACCACCTCTCGCTTTAACACTCATAGGACCACATAGATCAGAATGAAATAGCCCTAACACATCTTCGGCTCTATGCCCCTTCGAACTAAAAACCCTCTTAGTCATTTTGCCTTCTAGGCAAGACTCACAAGTTGGAAAAGCCTCGACTTCCAACGACCCCAAGGGCCCGTCTGCTACCAACCTTTGAATCCTCCTAAGGTTAATATGACCAAGTCTTAGATACCAAAGATATGTTTCGTTCATTTTGGAAGGTTAATTTCTCTTATTTAGATTAGATGATGAATTAAGTAATTGTTTATGTTGCAGTGGAGATGACTTAGATTCTAGAACGTATAGGTTGTCAACTAATGAACCAGAACATATGAACTTTTTGCCAAAACGAATAACAAATTTATTATCGGAAGTAGCAGAAAAACCGTTCATAAACAACTTAGAAATTGAAATTAAATTCTTTCTAAAGCTAGGAACATAAAGACAATCTTTCAACACTAGAAACCTATCTAAGCCAAAATCTAAATAGACATCTCCGACTGCAACTGGTGACGCTCTACTAGCATCTCCCAAGTAGATGGTAACTTCTCCTTATCTAAGCCGTTTGGTCTCCTAGAACCCCTGCAACGAACTGCAGACATGATTAGTGGCTCTCGTATCTACACACCAGGTTCTGGTAGATAACACCGCCAAACATGTTTCAACGACTAAAGAAAAAAATATACCTTTGTTGAACTTCTTGAGGAGAGGGCAGTCTGCCTTCCATTTTACTTTCTGCTGGCATCTATGGCACTTGCCTTTCGGCTTCTTCATCTTCTGTAGAGTTTGCGCATCATTCATGACCGCCTTGCCCTTTCTTGCGGACTTCTTCCTCTTCTTTCCCTTAGGAGCCTTTGAAGTGGAAGCTTCTCCCAGCTGGGCCACCATAGCTTGGGTCTTCTGACGAAAAAGGCCCTCTGCTGACTGAAGTTTAGAGACAAGTTCCGGAAGAGTCATCAACATCTTGTTCATGTTGAAATTCAACCGGAATTGCTCGAAGCTCTTCGGCAAAGACTGGAGCACTATATCGACCTGGGTTTCCCCGTCAATAAAAGCCCCAAGAACCTCCAGCTCATTCAGCTGGGCCATCATAGCAAGAACATGTTCCCTTACGGGAGCGCCCTCACGCATGGTCATGTTCATCAGAACCCTCATGGCCTCTTGTTGGGCAGCCCGCGACTGATGACCAAATAACTCATTGAGATTGAGAATCATCTCTGCTGCAGTGTTCATAGACTGATGTTGATGTTGAAGTACATTTGACAAAGATGCCAAGATGTAACACTTCGCCATCTCGTCAGCCTTTTTCCACCGAGCATACTCCTCTTTCTCTTGGTCTGGTACATTGTCAGCAGGCACAGCCGGACAAGCCTCAATAGTAGCAAATTTGTACCCCTCAGCAGTTAACACAATATCCAAGTTCCTTTTCCAGTAAATATAATTAGGACCAACAAGTTTGTTTTCTTTGAGAATTACGGACAACGGATTGAAAGACATTTTGAATTCCTGGGATCATGCAAACATAGTCTTTACTCAGACAAGTAGTTTTGAATTTAAAGATCAAATACTGATCCCATCTAACAATATTCAAATAAATTCACCAACACCTCAAACACCGAATCCCCGCAGGCCACGGAGTGTGGACGTCTACGGTTTAAACATTCGCAAGAGGAGGGATAAATCTCATTAGCTTAACATACTGCCGAGCAGTACTTAACTAATAGTCGATTCATCTTTTGGCCAGCGCAATTAACTTGTAAAAGAATAAAAACCACCTTTTCCTTTAGGAATATCGTAATTATTTGAACTTTAAGTTTAACCCATTAATTGGTACTAAGTTTACTACCAAAATTATACGTCCACATTTGGGTGACCCGTACGCTTTTGAAATAGCTCACTATAACCACCCTGAAGGAGATTCGTCCTTGTGAACTGTGAAATAAAACGTCCTTTGGTCTCGAATTAAATCACTTCACTGACAAACCTATAATGGAGGCCTTGGATGCGATTTATTTCAACCCATTACACATTGGTGGTGTTAATATGTTCAAAAAAATACATCACCAATATGTGCATGCCACATAAGTGGTAGGCATATTAGTGGTAGGCATATTAACATGTGCCCACTGTGGGTAGAGGAACATTACTCGTGAAACATACAAGACTAAAATTATAATTTACTCTAGTACTTATGTAGGTTAACTTTTCTCCATCTCTTCATGTAGGTTCAATGCATTAGACATCAAAGTATCTAAAGCCAAATTAGTTCATCACAAGATTGTCTAAATTGGTACATGAGTGATGAAAATTAAGTGTTGTTGAAGTATTCTGATGTAAATAATTCAAAGTAATCTCTGTACAATGACCATTTGATTCTACTTGTAAGAGTTGCTCTCATGAAAATAAGTATCGTGCAACTATCACATGAGGTGTTTCATTATGATCACCTGTGAAACGAGTTACGTACTTAATAATAATTGAGGTGTGGTAGCTATTTGTAGTCATTGCTTAGTCAGTTCAAGTTCTCTGGTGAAATAAGGTTGGCCTTCTTTCATTTTATCTCAGCATATGTGGAAAAGAAAATAACTTTTTTCGAATGATTCACACTACAAGTAATGGGCTTGGCATCGGCGTATAGTCGGTGTTAGTAAGTGAAAATGTGTGAAAGTTCATAGAGTGGGATAACCACATCATGAGTATTGGGGCTGGTTTTTGAATGAAAATTTCGATTATTGCTAAGAGAAAATGATGTGCAAACTCATATTAATTCTATGTTTTATAAAAGTGGAGCTATAAGGTGTTGTTCTCTGAAGAACGTTCGTTCATCCTTTCTTTTATTTAATACCGTGGTCATGGAAATATACAGAAAAGATTTGTTGATCAATTAATCTGAAATTGATTCCTCATATATTGAATTTTGACAGACTTGTGTTGTGTGATATATTATGTAATGTGTGAATCTTAGGCATATTTTGCATGTGATTTTCTGATGGAAAGAAATTGTTCTAATTTGTGCAAATATTTTTGGTACCGATTTGCTTGTTTTCATGTTCGAAGGTTCTGAATATTTTTGGTAATGGGTGTCACATGGTGGTAAGTGTTTTGGAGGGAAAGTTTACCAAAATTAAAGCATGCGTTTTTTTTTCCTGATTTCAAATTATAAAAGCTAAAACGACATATCTCTGCCATATCTCAGTTCGCATTTCAAGAACCATAATTAACCTTGCACAGATTCATTGTTCTTCTCTCATATAATCCCAAAAATGTAACACCCCGCTATTTCATGAAAATCAGAGTACGCGTTTTTGCAAAATCTTTGAATAAAAATATTTAATTTGCGAAATAATGGTTCAGAGTGTTACCGTAAAAACATGACTTGTCTTGAAAACCGTTATTTAAAGAAAATAACACACTGCCTTATCGTGAAATCAGAGTGCGAAAATTTCGCAAAGTTATTTAAAAATAAAATCTTTTACTTTGCGAAAACTGATTCGGGATGCTACCGTAAAACGTGACTTATTTTGGAAAATCGTTATCTTAATTTTAGTAAAATCATATGGTTTACTGAAAGCATAAATTTTTCTGAAATCTGATCAAAACATAAGTTCGTCAACATCAAAGTCAGCGGAAACGTGATATCGTCAAAATATATACAATCATAACATAAAAGCCCTGAAGCATCCGTCATCTCACGCTCTCGGTCCGACATCCTGACCTGAAAAACATGATAAAAGTGGGTTGTGAGCACTATGACACTGTGCTCCGTGGAAACTCATATTAATGTAAACATTGAAAATAATAACAACATCATGATCTTAATCTCTCGAGCGAATTATGCGCAATTCTTCATGTTATGTTAAGTTATGTTAAATCATGTTATAGTTGCCGAGAGAATTTGTCAAGTGGCCGAACATATTGGCCGTAGCATCGGGTCGCGCCTACGCACACGCTACAACCATTTTTCCAAACCAAGTTCATGTTTTCACGTGCAATTTCAGGGGATTAAGTAGTTATGATCATTTTATGTTATATTATGTTGTTTCACGTTGAAGTGGTCG
>CACSLK010028168.1:602574-614885 GCA_902706635.1 Striga hermonthica | reverse complement strand
CCGACAAAATTTCAAAAATGATACACTAAGTTGGCGTTGTCAACAAAACAAACATTTTGTTGTCCCTCACGGAAAGGAAATATTTAGTTGACAATTTGGTCGGAAAAGATATATTAATCACTCAACCTGGATAAAAAACTGACGCGGTCGGATTAGATAATGACGTGACATTATAAATTTCCTTAATTTCCTATGTAGCGTGATATGTCATCCTTCTCTCCAAGTACACAACTACGCATAGATAAATAAAAATAAAAGTAATCCAAAAATAAATAAATAAACAAATAATAAAAACACATTAGAAAAAATAAAATAATAATAATAATAAAAAGAAAAAATAAAAAAAAAATCCAAAAATAAAAAAATAAAAAAATAGTAAAAATATATTTCGTTCTATTTTGTCAACTATATATTAATAAAATATTCAAAAAATTTATATTTTGTTAATATATATTAAAAACTAAAAAAAAATATTTCGCTAATATTTCGTTTAATATAAATATATTTCACTAATATATTTACATAATATTTTATTTATTTAATATATATACGTATATTAAATATAAATATAAATTTATATTTAAATAAAATTAAAATATATTTTTTTAGATATATATTTTTGAAATAAATTAAAATATATCTTTTAATATAAATTTATATTTTGTGATTTATATTTAATAATTATATATATTAAGTAAATAAAATTTTATGTAAACTACTATATTAGATAATATAATTAATAATAAATTATATATAATTATTATTATTAACAAAATATTTTTTAATATATATTAGCGAATATATTTATATTTAACGAAATATTAACAAAGTATTTTTTATTTTTTTAATAAGTTTTAATATATATTAACGAATTATAAGTTTTAGACTATTTTATTAATATATAGTTAAGGAAATAGAACGAAATATATTTTTTTTTTATGTTTGGATTTTTTTTTAATTTTTCTATTTTTTATTTTTAGTATTATTATAATTATTTTTATTTTTTTACTGATGAGTCTTTATATTCATTTATTTTTGGATTTTTTATTTTATTTTTATTTATATATGTGTAGTTGTGTATTTGGAGATAATGATGTCACATCACGCCACATATATAACATGTAAGAAAATAAAGAAAGTTATAATGTCACGTCACTACCTCATTCGGCCATGCCATCTTTTTTATTCAGGTTGGGTGATTAATATATCTTTTACGACCAAATCGCTAACTACATGTTTCTTTTCCGTGAGGAACAACAAAATATCTATTTTGTTGACAACGTTCAACTTGGTGTATCATTTTTAAAATTTTGCCAGCATTCACCATTATCATGTATTCATCTAATAACTTAATTTAAATAGGTTATTCATAATAAATTTTTTTTAACATGTTTTATTGGATCTATGCGTAATGTTAGAATAAACTTATACGTATGGTTATGTTAGCATAAACTAATATTGTTGCCTTACAAAACATAGTAATGACATATGTAGAGTTCATGATATTAAATATATTTAAGGTATCAAATGATTGGAATATGGTTGATGTTATATATTTTTAAATATATAGTAAAAAAATATTAATATGTTTCCAAACATAACGAATTGAGTAAGTTAACTTATAATTATTATTTTCCATTCTTAAAATTTACCAAAAATAATTGAATACGAATTTAGTTATGTTAATGTCTTTCCCATAATTATTTGGCATTCTTAACAAAAATAATTAACCTTACAATTACCCAACCAAATGTAGAAATGTTGCCAATTACAGTCATTGCATATCATCTATATTTAGCAATAAATTCCATCAACTCCCTCTTTATATATATAGATATAGATATAATAAATTATTAATGATTTATAAAATAATATGGGCACCATTTATCATTTAGCCCAGGACCTCTAATTTCTCAGGACCGGCTCTGGTAATGTGTGAATCTTAGGCATATTGTGCATGTGATTTTCTGATGGAAAGAAATTGTTCTAATTTGTGCAAATATTTTTGGTACCGATTTGCTTGTTTTGAAGAACCATAATTAACCTTGCACAGATTCATTGTTCTTCTCTCATATAATCCCAAAAATCTCTTCATCTCTTCACTTTGATAACCCTAACATCTTTCTCTTCATACCATTTTTAAATCCTTAATTTTGCTATTTGTTGCTTCAAAAAAAGCCTCGGTGCTAAGAAATCCATTGTCAAGAAGAATATGGGTGCTCCTAAAAACCCTAGGCGGTATACACGCAAGGCTACCTCTTCAGAAACTCCAACTACAACCTCTGAGATGGACATTGATAAATCTCATACCAACACACCTGGTGAGATTTAAGGGTCTCACAACCAAAAGCAACCCTCCACCTCAAAGGTGGTTGCTCTCAACGTTGCTTCAGAGAAGACGGCTCCAGTTACCGAACCTACTGCATCTCGAAAAGCAACAAAGACTTCCAGAAAGATAAAACACTCACCACTTGTGGGGAAGAAATCCAAAAAGTCGAGAAACGATGTTGCTATGGTTACTGTTCTTGTACCCTCTAACCTTTCATCTGGGTCCGTAAGTGACTCATCCTCAGGTTCAGAGGAAGAAGAGTCGAAGGAGGATTCCGTCTACAAGCTTATCGGTAAGATGAGAGGGCCTGATGTTGTGGACCTAAAGTCTGATATTGTACTGACCAAAGTTGGTTCTGCTGGTGATGATGCTTCTACTCCATGGAATCTTAGTATTGCTTTTTCTCGTTAGTTCTATTTACCTCTCGCCGAGCCCAGGTACAATGAAGTATTTTCTCAAATGCTTTTTCATTGTGAATAGTCAGTTGTGGCTTCTCAGTTTGAGCGCCTTGGTCTATTTGATCTTCTAAAAGTGGTTGGTCTTGAAAAATCCGTTTAGATTGCTAGCATCTTTTGTTCTAAACTTACCTATAAGTTTTATGCAAACATGTGTTCTTCTGTCTCTGATCTCAAATCCCCGAAATTTCATAAAATGTTTGTAAGGAACTTTGTGGTTGAGTTCCCTCCTAATGTGATCAATAAGTGTCTTGGGTTGGGTGAAGGTTCGTCTCTATCTCCTTTAGATGATGACCTTGATAAAGTGGTTGTTATGATTACTGGGGGTCAGCTCACCAAATTGATTCCTCCGGGTCTGTTGTGAAGAGTTTGATTGATTAAGCCAATGCCTTGCAAAATATTGGCTCACTAAACTAGACCCCTACCACTCATAAGCAGAAAGTTACTCCTATCCAAGGTCGTGTCATCTACCGTATTCTTAGTGGTGTGTCTTTTGATCTTGGGTCTATTATATTCAATAATATTGCCACCTTTGCAGATATTTCCAAGCCACATAAGTTACTGCCTTTTGCCGTTGTTATTCACTTTATTCTTATGCATGCTGGAGTCAAGATGGAATCCAGAATTAGGGATGTTCTTGCACCGTCAGTCAAGCCATTGGCTTTGACGGGCAAAAAGGCTCAGCGGAAAGTGTCGACCTTTGTTAAGGCTTCCTATGTGCCAATAATTCTTGGGAGTTTCTTTGAGCAACAGGTTGTACTTTTTAGCACCCTTGAGAATAGGATGTCCGATCAGAGTCATTGCTATATTGAGATTCCTGTTGGTCTCAAGAATGGTGCGTTTTTAGCTACTAAGGCGAAAAAGAGAGAGACAAAGGGCAAGGACAAAGAGGGAGAGAGCAAGGACAAAAGGGGAGCAAGAAAAAGGAATGATGCTCTTGCTTCCAAGGCAAATGTGAAGACTGTTGTTGAAAAGAAAAAGAAGGCCAAGGAATTTGAGGAAGAAGAACCAAGTCCTGAGGCTGAAAAAGATGAAGATGAGGCTGAAAAAGATGAAGATGCACAGGAAAAAAATGCAGGTTCTTCGTCTGCGACTGATGGAAGTGAAGGTTCCTCTGATGAAGGGACTTCTAAAAATTCAGCTGATTTGTTCTGGTTGCAACTGCCTGTGTTCTGATAGAACTTTAACCTGCAGTTTGCTAGTAGTTGGGCATGATGCTATTAGGTGATGAACACCTTTTGCTTATTTTGTTTTCTGAATTATGCATCCTGGTATGAAACTTATTTTGCTATTATTGAGTGATGCATGTTCTGCGCTTGTCTCTATTACCTCTCAAAACTAATGTAGGTTCATCTAAGGAGTTTTCGCTTTATATGCCAAAGGAGGAGTGTAGATATTTGAGTTTTTGCATCAAATCAAAGAACTCTAAATGAGTCAATGAACTTTCACCAGGCGAATCCGCGGGCAGAAATATTTAAGAGAAATATGTTTTATATTATTTTAACTAAGTTCCCTAATATAGTTATTTAAAATTAACTAATACATTTATTATTTGTGCAGGATTAATAGAATGCCTTCCAGATGCACTTACCTTGTGAAACGGATTCAGCCGTATGAGTTACATAATTGAAGGCGGCAGAATCAATCAAGAACTTTCCTTCTGGAGCGTGGCTTGGCAGCGAAGAAAATTTTGACTTACCATATGTGAGTTGGTATATAAGCGTTGCGACGCGGGTAAAGAAAGTAGTTCAACAAATTAATTATCTTTTGATTTTTTATTTTTTTGAGTTGTTCTTGAGTTCAAATCAATTCAGTGAGTTTGATTTTAATTTTATTGAGTGATGAATCGAAAGGGTGTACTCGATCACGTTGAGAAAGTATTTTGGTTTGATTGAACTGAGTATTCCGGAGGACACTTAGATTCGTTTGAGGAATTCAAACTAGAAATCCACAAGGGATTTGTGGAAGTAATAGTGTAGGTGATTATTTCAAGGGTAGTGGAGAGGGAGTCGACATTGTAAATCCTTTGAATGATGGCTGTAACATCTATGCTAATGAAAGAGTTCCGGAAGAAGAGCGGGATGCTCTTCTAAAGGTTCATGTTTTGTAGAACATTTGCTTTCGCAATTGTGTGATCGTACAAACTGCTTTTCATATTTAGCAAAATTCTGGTTTATCAATTTTATTTCCCCCACAACTTCAAAGATCATCAGGCTACTCTCTCCTTCAAACAATGGTGGTGGCAGATTTGTTCACTTGATAAAACAGAACCCTCAGAAGCAAGAATTCAACTATCAACATATTTGCTATGGTGGCTCTAGAGGTCTAGGAACCTATGGCTATTCAACTATCAACTAGCAAAGGGTGCTTGGAAAGACTAGCATGAGTTCTCCTCAGTTTATGGGTTGTTTTAGTGTCCATTGTTCTGTTTGGTTTTGATTGTTTGGTTTTGAGGTTTATTGTGTTGTGGTTAGGGTCAAGTTCTAGGTAGTTGGCTTTGGTGGTTGTGCTTCTGTTTTTCATTTTCTAGTTTGTTGTTTGTTGTCGGTATGTTTTCAGGTCTTTGTTGGTGGTTTGTACCAACTAAAGGTTTTAGGGTGTTAATCAATGCTTTAGCTGTGTGTAGTTAGATTTGTTATCTAGACCACTATGGAATGTATCTCTTATGGCATGATTGGTATTATGGAATGGAATTTTGTAGGAATGAAATGAATTGAAAAATGGAATGATTATGGGAATGGAATGAAACAAGTTTTGTCATTGATGCGTTTGGTATGCAGAAGGAATAAGACTTGAATGGAATGACATTATCATTTTTTATTATAAAATAAATAAATTTTTTTTTAAACAAATAATATATTTTTAATAAATTATATACAAATGCTTTTTTAATAATATATAAAAATAAAATAATATATTTTTTAATAATATAAAAAATAATATATTTTTAAAATATATAAAACTAAAATAATATATTTTTAAATTATATATAAAAAATAATATATTCTTAAATGTAATATATTTTTAATATATAAAAATAATATAGTTTTAATATATAAAAAATAATATATTTTTAATATTATATAAAAAAAAGTAATATATTTCTAATAATATATATATTTATTTTTTAATTAAACAATAAATAAAAGTAAGTTTTCAATTTTCTTATTTGAATTTTATTTTTTAAACTAATTTTATTTAATACATTTTATTCTTGATTTATAATATATATTTTATATTTTTTTTATTATTTGTTAATTTTATTTTTTGAAAAATTGATTCCTACACACATGAGAATGAGAAAACCTTCCATGAACTATAGAATGACTAATCCCATGGAGATGGGTTTTGTCATTCCCATTAGAATGATCATTTCTTTCCAAAAAATATACCAATCATGGGATAAGAAATGAGTAAGAAAATAATCATTCTATTCTCATGTCATTCCTTCTTACACTCCGGGAGTTGTTCGAGGGTTTGTAAACTCTCGTATTTAGTTTAATGGAGATTTCTATAGTTGAAAAAAAAAAACTTAATGTGGAGTTTTTTTTTTTTTCAAACGATAGAAATATCATTAAAGAAAAACACATATATACATCTAGAAACAGTTCAAAAGCCGAAGGAACAGCTCAAAAGCTGAATCTAGTGGGAGGACATATCCCGAGGATCGCCTAGAAGCTCAACTAGAGCAATGCACTCACTAAAAAACAGAAAAAACACAAACACAAACAAACACCACCACCAGAGAGAAACGAAAAAACACAAAACCAAACGAACTCTACCATTGGAGAAAAACACCCCAATGGGAGACTACAAATTCCCCTACGGGAGAATACCCCTCCCCGATGGGAGAAAACACGTTTACCCCTCAGGAGAGAACGCATTTATACCAACCAAGACAATCCAACCAAAAACCCTAACCCATAAAAAACATCACAAAACAACACTAACAACAAAACAACACTAGACAACAAACACAAAACCAACACTACTAAAACATAAACTAAAACTTACAATAATGCTAAGGAGGTAACTGTTGGCTCCGTTATCGAGCCAACAACCCATGGTATTTAGAATTTCCTTGAAGCTTAAACTTAAAAGGGAAGGTACGTGGAAGCTACACATCGAAATAAAGAGCAATCGCTTTTATATTTGTCGTATAACACGGACCACGGATCTGACTTTACGATTCGACGGAAGAAAACGCACTCCGACAAACCGAGCACAGACACTGACAGTTTCTGGATACAGATTTCAAACCATGCCTTTAATTTCTCTCTCGCTCCAATTCTGATGTTGACTCTGAGCCTATAAGCACGACTTATGCGTGTATTGGTACAGTATTCCACCGATCGTGTGGACTCTAACTGTTAGCGGAGGCGGTACGTATGGTAATATTTGTGATTGTGGTATTTGGGTTAATTTGAATTTTATGATAAATGTAGCCATTTTACTGTAGATCGTTCATCTTTAGACTTTTGGCGAAGTGTCAGAGATTTCTGTAGATTGATTTTTCCAACCAAGTTTGTGATTTTTGTATTTTGGTTCAGGTTTGCTGTTATTTGATTTGGCTGACTTGTTGATTACTGGCATTAAGTATATTGTTTTGATTCTTCATTGATGGGCAAAGGAGGGCAGAGTTATGGTAGGAAAGAAAATTCGGATTCTAATATTAAGGAGCCAAGAGGGGATTATTATGCGGCATGGTCGAAAGATACGAAAGAGTGCGAGGAGAAGTATCGAGTAAGGAGGGAACACGGCTTGTCAGCTGATGATGTGGAGGAGAGGAGGCAGATCTATGGGTTCAACGAGTTGGAAAAGCAGGAGGGCCCCTCGATTTTTAGACTAATTCTTGATCAATTTAACGACACATTAGTCAGGATTTTACTAGTTGCAGCGGTGGTTTCTTTTGTGTTGGCTTGGTATGATGGGGAGGAAGGTGGGGAGATGGAGATCACTGCTTTTGTGGAGCCTTTGGTGATATTCTTGATATTGATAGTGAATGCCATTGTCGGGGTTTGGCAGGAGAATAATGCTGAGAAGGCATTGGATGCCTTGAAGGAAATCCAGTCCGAGCATGCAACCGTTATTCGTGAGGGTAGGAAACTTTCTAATTATCCGGCCAAGGAGTTGGTTCCAGGAGATATTGTAGAGTTGAGAGTAGGGGATAAAGTCCCAGCGGATATGAGGGTTCTAAGCTTGATCAGCTCGACCCTGCGGGTGGAGCAGGGGTCATTGACCGGGGAGAGTGAGGCAGTTAGTAAGGCAACTAAGCCTGTCGCCGAGGATGTTGATATTCAGGGAAAGAAGTGTATGGTTTTTGCTGGTACTACTGTGGTTAATGGGAATTGCATTTGTTTGGTGACTCAAACTGGGATGAACACCGAGATTGGTAAGGTGCATTCGCAGATTCATGAGGCGTCTCAGAGTGATGATGACACACCTCTGAAGAAGAAGCTGAATGAGTTTGGAGAGGTTTTGACTGCTATCATTGGAGTAATCTGCACTTTGGTCTGGCTTATCAATGTGAAATATTTCCTTTCATGGGAGTTTGTCGATGGGTGGCCGAGGAATTTCAAGTTTTCGTTCGAGAAGTGCACTTACTACTTCGAAATTGCTGTGGCTTTGGCTGTGGCAGCTATTCCGGAAGGTTTGCCTGCAGTTATTACAACATGTTTGGCGCTTGGCACGCGCAAGATGGCTGCTAAGAATGCACTTGTTCGCAAGCTGCCTAGTGTTGAAACACTTGGCTGCACAACTGTTATTTGCTCTGACAAGACAGGTACTCTAACCACCAACCAGATGGCAGTGGCTAAGCTTGTGGGTATGGGTTCTAAGGTGAATCTTCTTCGGTCCTTTGACGTGCAAGGAACTACCTATGATCCTTTCGATGGAAAAATAGAGAAGTGGCCTGCTGGTCGGTTGGATTCAAACCTTCAGACAATTGCAAAAGTTGCTGCTATTTGCAATGATGCTGATGTGGAAAAGGCTGGACCTGATAAATCTGGGCATTATGTGGCCAATGGGATGCCAACTGAGGCTGCACTTAAGGTATCAATTAATATGTCAGTTATAGAGATGTTCTGTTTGAAACTTATGTTGTAAATTGTGTGTGTGTGTGTGTGTGTGTGTATGTGTGCGAATTTTTCTGGTTGAATTTAGTGGATAGTATGTGAGGCTTTGCGACTGTGGTGCATATTGCTCTAAACTTGTAATGTTGTCTTATTTGTATCATTTATTATTGTTCCTTATATCTTCATTTTTCTGATATAAGTTTTACCATAAAACAGTAGTTGTCCTTTTGCTATTGTCTAATGAACAACTAGACATTCATATACAATGAAAGACTGCTCCTGATACAATTGTGCTTTCAGGTTCTGGTTGAGAAAATGGGCCTTCCAAATGAACTAAGTTCTGGTCCTCCTTCAGGATATGATGGTGTCTTGAGTAAGTTCTTATACAGTTATCACTTACTGATATTGTAGAGAATGTCTAGTTTTTATGTACTAATTTTCGAGTTCCAAATGGCTCATCTAAGGGTGCTCCTACACTTGGAATAAACTTGATAATCGGATTGCTACCCTTGAATTTGATCGTGATAGAAAGTCCATGGGAGTCATTGTGAATTCTAGTACTGGAAAAAAGTCCTTGCTTGTAAAGGTAAATAATACTGCTCACTATTGCTTGCTTATTTTATTTATTTATTTAGGGATCTAACATGTAGTTAGTTGTTAATAGGAAATTGGTGTTTTCATTTGTTACTTAACTTCTGTTTAAAGTGACATTCCATTTATTACTTACCAGTTTATTTATGTGTCCTTTAGCACAAAGTAGCTGACATTTATCTGTTCATTTGTGAGACTAATCACTGTAGAAAACCCCAAAAATGGTTATCAAATCGAATTTGTAGTAGTTAATTTATCTGTTGTATTTATTACTTCGCATTTGTTAAGCAACTCAATTGTTGACTAACAGGGTGCAGTGGAGACATTATTGGAAAGAAGCTCTTTTGTGCAATTGCATGATGGCTCTGTTACTGAACTAGATCAGAGTTTAAAAGAAATTATACTGGGAAGCCTTCATGAAATGTCCACTAGTGCGCTGAGAGTTCTGGGTTTTGCATACAGAGATGACCTCCCAGAGTTTGCCACATACAATGGTGATGAGGACCATCCATCCCACGAGCTTCTATTGAACCCTGCAAATTATTCCTCAATTGAGAGCAAATTAATTTTTGTTGGCTTGGCTGGCTTAAGAGTGAGTGTGCCTTTTTGTTTTCTTTATGTTTGTCTTGGACTTCACATTTCTGATATGAGGAGAGAATTAATCAGTAACAGCTTTTCTTTTGTCATTTCCAAAGGATCCTCCTCGGAAAGAAGTACCTCAAGCAATTGATGATTGTAGAACAGCCGGAATCAGAGTTATGGTGATTACAGGTGATAACAAAAATACCGCAGAAGCGATTTGTCGTGAAATTGGTGTTTTTGGGCCCCATGAGAATATCAGTTCAAGGAGTTTAACTGGAAAAGATTTTATGGAGCTCTCCAGTCAAGACAAAGAAAGACATTTGAACCAAAGTGGCGGGCTTCTTTTCTCGAGGGCAGAACCAAGGCATAAGCAAGAAATAGTGAGGTTGCTTAAGGATTTCGGTGAGGTAGTAGCAATGACCGGGGATGGAGTGAATGATGCACCTGCCCTGAAGTTGGCTGATATAGGAATTGCAATGGGCATTGCTGGGACGGAGGTGATTAATTTTGAAATAAAATTCGTGGCACTGACATGATATGTGAATTGATTTTATGCACAATGTTTTAGAATATCCAGTTTATTGGTGCATTATTATGTTCCTCGTTGTTACCCATGAGTTTACATCTTTATCTGAATTTACCTTCGGTAACTATGTCTTTTGGGCCCTTCCTTTTAGAAAGTAAAATTCTTGCTTGTTTGAGCAACAACATTCAAACTTTTGTTTGATCTCTCCTTATCCTTCTGCCTAGGTTGCTAAGGAAGCTTCAGACATGGTTTTGGCTGATGATAATTTCAGTACCATTGTTGCTGCTGTTGGTGAAGGGAGATCCATTTACAATAACATGAAGGCTTTTATTAGGTAATATTCTTTTGCTAATATTCATCTTAGCTTATATACTAAAATATATAACTCCTGAGCGAATTGTCCAAATGGTAATACTCAATTACTTCCAGATATTTTTACTGGATGATTGAGCCTTGAGGCACTATTTGCTCGGGTGGTTTGGAAAAAATTATGAAATATCCCGTATATATTTGTATGTGCTTTTTGCACCACTAATCTTTTAGGAGGGACGTTTAGTTAGGGGCTACTCAAAATCTGAGCTAAAAAGAAGTTTAAAGTAGATTGAGATGGCATACAGTATCCGTTGCTCGCATAAGTGAGGTGTTATGTTATGTTCACATTGGCTAATATATTTTGCTAGGAAGCGACCAAAGTCTATTTGAGTGGATAGTTGTATATCAATGTGCTGGTGTGCAATTTTTAATTATGCTTAGGTGTTAGAAAAGGGCACTCTATTTTAGAGGAGTTAAATTCATTTAATCAATGTCATCAATTTGCTAAGATGATTATTTATTAATTTTTTTTGTAATTTTTACGGAACATAAGTTTTCGAAAAGCCTGCCAATTAGTTCTCCTTTAGTCGTATCGGAAGGTGGAGAAATACAGGATAGCAGGTCGGGGTCCTCTTTTATATGCTGGAAGTGCTAATTCACTTGCCATGCCTGAGCTCTATAATTATTTCCTCGTTGCAGATACATGATCTCCTCAAACATTGGTGAGGTTGCCTCAATATTTCTAACTGCTGCTTTAGGCATTCCAGAGGGTCTGATACCTGTGCAGCTTCTGTGGGTTAACCTGGTCACTGATGGGCCACCAGCTACTGCTCTGGGATTCAATCCCCCGGACAAGGATATTATGAAGAAATTCCCTAGAAGAAGTGATGATTCACTCATCAGTCCCTGGATTCTATTTCGTTACCTGGTATGCTCATTGTCTTCTGATGTAATTACCAACCCTACCCCTCAGGTTTACAGTTTTTAGAAAACTACTTATCTGTTAAAATTGTGAATGTTCCCTTTGATGTCTTTATTTACCTCATATAAATACAATTTTAAAAGCTGAACTGGGTGCTGTATAATCAGGATAAACCTCAGGGACTGAATTTTTAGTTATTTGATGTAGGTGATTGGATCTTATGTGGGTTTAGCTACCGTGGGAATATTTATAATATGGTACACACGCTCGTCTTTCCTTGGTATCGACCTCAGTGGAGACGGCCACAGCCTCGTGACTTACTCCCAGCTCGCCAACTGGGGCCAATGCCAGAACTGGCAGAACTTCACAGCCTCACCTTTCACGGCCGGGAATCAATTGATCAGTTTCGACAGCCCATGCGATTATTTCGAGACGGGCAAAATCAAGGCTATGACTCTGTCCTTATCCGTGCTCGTCGCCATTGAGATGTTTAATTCCCTGAATGCGCTGTCTGAGGACG
>CACSLK010028168.1:553516-575351 GCA_902706635.1 Striga hermonthica | reverse complement strand
GGGGAGGGGGGGTGGTAAATAGCGATTCACTACTCAAACCCATTTTGCAGCAACTGTCACATTTTGCAGTAATTTATCTCCAACCGAAAACTCCATTTTCAAACCCAAAAGAATATTCTTGGAATATTCTCTTTAACATCAACTTTTATAATTTTTCAATACTACCCACATATTTTACAACTTTACAAATTAAACCACACTATTAATATTGTTTGTAGATTTTTTTCTTTTAAAAATATACTAATATATAATAATAATTATAAATAAATAAAACAATATTTAACTTAACAATAATTACTAATACTAAATATAATATAACCACATACATAAAATATTAATACATATTATATCATAGAAAAATTATATTATTTCAATTTATTATAATTTTTTAAATTAAAATGTTGATACTTTTTTTTTCCAAACGGTAGATATCTCATTAAACAAGAAAACCGCAAGGCCTGAGAGCAACACTAAAATAGTGTGCTAAAGACTACAAGACACTAAACATGGAACATGAAGCTAGCAGAAAGCTAGAAACTTCAGTCCCATAACAGCACAAACAAACCAAAGCAACACTAAAGGAAAAAGAGAAAAAACAGGGAGCACAACTGAGGCAAAACAGGCAGCCTCAAAACTGACAAAAACTACCTACCAACTAAAACCAGAAAGCACAAGCCCAAAGAAACAAAAGAAACACCTACTGAAAGAGAAAGGACCAAACAATGAAGCTTCAAACTTGGGAGACTGCACTGAATTCCATCCATTCTTGCAAGGCTTTTTTCACCACTATCTGTACTGGAATTTCCTCCTTGTTGAACAACCATAAATTTCTAGATCTCTAGAGCCACCATAGGATATAGGTGGACAACTGGATTCTAGCCTCAGAGATGTCTGATTTGCTAATGGAGCAAACTTCCCACCACCAGTTTTTGGAAGTTGTGTGTCTAGTGGGAATTCCATCCCATAGAAGGGGGGACATCTTCCACACAGCCTGAGCACTTTTGCAGTTAAGTAACAGGTGATCAACTGTTTCTACATCATCCCCATATAGAGAGCAGATGGGATCAATATCAATGCCTTTCTTCATAAGATTAGCTCCAACAGGCAGAGTGTTGGTAAAGCATTTCCAAATGAAATGTTTAATTTTCCCTTTGACTTTGAGCTTCCAACTCCTCTTCCTGATTTGCAAATCAGAGTATTTGCCCATGCTTCCTTCTGCAATATCCAAGTGTCTGAGTTTCATGTTCATAAGGTGTGCATAGGAAGTAGCCACAGAGAAGGCACCTTTGCAGTCCAACTTCCATCTCCATCTGTCTTCAAGGTCAGGGTTCAAGGAAGGGATCTCCATAATAGCTTGAGCTTCTGAATCAGAGAACATTTGAGATATCAACTCTGTATTCCACTGTCTGCCATTTTCCAGAGTTAATTTTCTGACAAAGAGGATTTCAGCATTGAGCATCCTTCTGGGGGCTGCAAGTCCAAGTTTGGGAACCCAGCCAGCATCACTGATCATGGTGGTTTTGCCATCTCTAACTTCCTTCCACATTCCTTGCTTGAAGACTGGGAACATATCCAGCCAATTGTTCCAAAGCCAGGACCCTGAAATTTTCTTTTGGCACCCAATCATTTCCCGACTTCCACTTTCCGCATTCCACGTACATATTTTATTTTATTTTTTTACTTTTTTAACCCTTTGTGTAATTATAATTAAAAATAAGGATTAAATTGAAAATATAGAAGTACAGACGCATTTTTTTTGCAGGAACGCAAATTTGCGTCAAAATCAGGAGAGAGAAACTCAAAAACTCATTTTGGGTTTGAGTTTGCAGTACCATTGGAGAGATTTTCCCCCAATTTTTGCGTTTTGCCGCTCGGTTGGAGACGGTCTAAGGGGACGGGTTTACTCCCAATTTAAATCGTACCAGGTAATACCTAGCTGATAGGGCTGCACAATCGGTTAAAACCGAACTGAACCGAATTTTCGGTTCGTCCAATATTAAAACCGAAAACCGAACCGAAAACTACGGTTCGGTTCGGTTTCAAACCGAAAATTTATCGGTTTTTTCGGTTCGGTTATCGGTTATCCGATAAAATAGAGAAATGAGAAAAAATAAAATTTACAAATAACAATAGATACTACTTAAAAAATCAAAATTTCTTCCAACTAAAACTCTAAAATCCCAAATCGAGATAATTCTTATTAAATATTCAAATTAGTATCTAATTGTTCTCTTTCTAGTAGCAATTACAAAAAATAAAAGTGAAACGAACTTGGTCCTGATTGCGCAACCCTTGTGAGGGAATTTAGGCGGAGAACTCATTGCTTGCCGAGTGTGTGCGGGGGCAACGGGTGTGTGAGCTCCGATGCCGACAGGAGCATACACCGTGCGGGAGACCGGAGTGTGCCGTGCAGGTAGCCTCAAGCTTGGGAGATGAGTTTTGAAAATTAGGTTTTTTTTTTCTTTTTTTTTTTCATTCTGCCGATGAGTATTGAATGTGAGGAGTACGAAGGAGGATGACAGAGTCTGAGATAAGATAATAAGATTAATGTCGTCATTTTTTAATTTATTTTACATTGATTTAGTTTTTAGTTAATTAATAAGTTGGGGTTTTTTTTTTATTTACAAATGTTTGGGCTGGGGACTGTAGTGGGTTGATATATAAAATGGGCTAATCAAATGGGCTTGGATTGATATAGGTATTAGAAAAATAATGTATTAGAAAAAATGACGCCCCCTAACTATATTCATAAACATTATACAGTAAGACACTCACTCACTATTTAGACAAATTTACTCCGTTTCTTTTACTTATATACTCTTTAGACAAAATTTTGAATTTTTTAATTTTTTATCTGGTATTTTATTTGATTGGGCGGTTTTTAATTTTTTCTTTTTTGTATTTTTAAATTTTTTAACTGGCACAACTTTATAGTAGTCTGACAGTCATTATGGAAACTGTTTTCATCTTCTTCTTTTTATTTCATTTCGCCATTTTGTATTTATTTTTTTGTTTGGTTTTTTTTTTGTTCTTAGTTTTCAATTGTTTTAACTTGATCATCAGATAAAAAAATTTCAAATCTCATGGTTGAGTCAAAGAAAAGAAAAAAATCTTTCAAAAAATTTGTATTGCTATGAAAAGATCTAAGAAACGGATCGAAAACTCCTCGAGAAACTATTCGCTCAAATACAAAAGCACGAGGAGCAAATAGGGTAGGGTACAAACTATTTTGAGGATGAAAGCGGTCAAGGAGAACAATTTCCTCTCATTCAATACAGCCGCGAAATTCTCAATTCGAGTTTGATGTTTAGGTATGTGACTCAATTTTCTAGTGGTAGTGTTGTTCCCAGCAATTCGGGTCGATATGTGTCATCTGCAATTCGAAGTGAATTGTTCAATACATGAGGTTGGGGTTTTGTTCGGGACGGTCTGCGACCGGGGTCTTTGGCGGCAATCGATGGGGTTAGGATCGCAAGCAAGATCCATATGCGATATAGAAATGCTCTCCAAATGTTTTCATCCATCAAAACATTAAATTTATTGAAAAATATGAGAGTTTTGTGTTTTGGTGTATGTATTGCATGATAGATTGCAGAAAAGGGAATATGTATGCTGGGTAGATGACCTCATGTATTCTGTTTTGGTTCATATGTGGTTTTTGGGTGTACTTGATATTATTATTTATTTATTTTTGGGCGTGATAGATTGCAAAGAAGGGATTTTTTCTTTTGTATTTGATTTTTTTTTTTTTGGGTTCATTCTATCAACAATATCATTTTTTTGGTTTTGTTCTAAATTGAGTTCAACTCTTCTTGTTGTTTTTTAGTTACTTTATTATTTTTTTGTGGTTGTGAAAGACAAACTTTTAGTTGTTACCAATGACGTTGAGCTGATTAATGACAAATTTACACTTGATAGAATTCCACAATAACATAACAAACAATGACAACTTTACACTTGACAGAATCCTACAATAAAACAACAAACAACTATAATTATCACAATACCTTTACACAAAACATGTACAACTAATCAAACAAAAAATAACATCAAAATAACTTACAAAAAACATAAAGGGCGTATCATTGAAAAATATTTTAAATAAAATAGTAATGAGATCTGGAAAAAAATAATATAAAATTTGGCAAAGTAGATACAAAAAAATATGACTCTTTACAAAAAAATTTGAGAAAAACCACCAGTTCACGGCCTGGTATTTTGCACTTCATTAAATCACTGATTGTTTCGAGTACTCTGTTTTCATCTTCTTCAGCATTTTTTTTTTTTTTTTGTAATTTCTTATCATGGTTATGTCTACTAACTGTCTTACTTTTCAAATTCCAATTTGTTACGATACGGTTTTTTCGGGAACGTTTTAATTTAATTGTTTTTTAAGTTTAATTTTTTTTTTTTTAAAAAAAAAGAAAATTGGCTGGCCTAGTCGTGTCCAGTATAGCGGGCATATTGGGAAATGTGTTTCAGCAGGTGCTTATGCGAAAACATTTGTTCAGATTAGGCAGATGCTTAAGCAGGTGCTTATGTAGTGGGCTTTTTTAAGTTATATATATCGGGTTTTGGTTCAGTTTGGTTAACTGAAAATTTTATCCCAACCGAATTGAAAACCGAAATTTAAAAAAAAAATTTAAACCGAAAGCCGAACCAAAATTTCGATTTCGGTCGGTTTCAGTCGGTTATCTAAATTTTGTGCACCCCTACTAGCTGAACATCGTATTATCCAATTGCAATTGTTATTTCCACATTTTTTTTTTCTGTTGGGTTAAGGGTGTGTGTTGTGTAATCGCGAGTGTACCAATTGCGTTTCATTCTCTTTTGGACTTTTATAAATGCTACTCCATCCCCTCTCTCTCTCTCTCTCTCTCTCAGACTTCATCGCAATTATTGCCGTCTTACCGGACTCTGTTCTCCGCATACCGATCTATCTCCTCTTCCAGGTACATATTCATTTCCATTTCTCTTCATCTGTTCATAGCTTATGTGTGTTTCATTAAGTTCCAGTATGTGAATCGAATGTCTGTTCGATGGGGATTTGAAATCTTATAACTGTTGCTTAGGTCTCCATCCATTATTTTTGCTTTTCATGTTCCCAAGCAACTTGGCCGCCATCGCCACTCAGGAAACAAGAGACCACTGAGACTGGTGCTTAGGTTTTACTTTCTCTATCTATTGATTTTGCTTTTTAACGTTTTTCGTTTCCCCTGTAGTTTAAGCTGTTATGTCATATATTTTTCTTGCGCACCCTATGCTTTAAATTAAACTGGAATCGGTGCCTTTGGTTATCTGGTATCGAAAGCAGCTGGAGTTGTGAACTTGAAAAGTTTCGTTTGCTCTACTCGCTTTAAGTATATGCTAACTCTTTTTAACCTCCTTTTTAACTTTAACAGTTGCCTTGATGCTTGAAACGATGTGGACTTCAGTTTTAACTGGATGGTAGCCCTCAAATTGATTGTTTATGTGCAGCCTGTCGACTATGTACTCTATTTTTGTTTTACTTGAATGTTTATTTTTAGGCTGTACATGTTTGGGAGGAAAGTCGGGATGCTTGAAATTACGTGGACATTATTTTGACTAGATGGTAGTTCTCGAATGGATTGCTTATGGGTCTAGCTTGTTGACTCCGTTCTCAATTTTTGTTTGACATTTGTGTTTATTTTTGTGCGTTATATGCTTCTTGAGATAGTATGTTTAACCAAGTTGGGTTCATTATTAGTCAATTAAATGATAGGTTTTGCTGAGTTGTTTTGTTATACCATGATATTCTGCATGTGCATCCTTATGTGTGGTTTTCTTTGTTTTGTTTGTCTCGTAGGTGATTCTATGCTTTGTTTCAATTCTTAAGTTCATATCTGGTTTTCTTGTGTTTCTGTTTTTGATTGCCATGTTCTTTTCAGATTTTGTATTATAAGGAGGGAGGCTTCAAATTCATTGAAGAGCTTTCCGACAGAAAGTTGAAAGGAAAGCCGCTGGTTTGGGAGGAAAAAATATTCTTCATGACCTTTTGACATTTTACAATGTCAGGGTTGCTCAATGTATTGTCTCTTCTTCTTTTGTGTTATTATGTGTAATTATTTTTATATTTAACATTGAATTAATATAGTTTCTTTTTAGCTCTTTTGCCTGATACTTCAAAATTGTCAGTTTTCTAATCATGGTTGTTTTTTTGTACTATATATTTGACTGCATATAAATTTGTTCAATCGATTATTTATATGAAATATCACTGATTGGTGTATTGAACTTGCATCATTCTGATGACTCTGAAATACTGAATTTATCTTGTGATTGAGGAATGTTGATGTCCTGTAGTTTGTTTTGAAAATCATGTGTATGAGTATGCATTTTATGAAACGTCTAGTTGAGTTTTGTCTGAGACTCTATTCCCCTGCTTGATCCAACAACCGCATTTCTCTTGCACCTTTCTGCATAGTGAACTTCTGAGGGAAGCAGCTAAGTTTTGATCCGTCTGGCTACATAGTCTATTGGCTCTTTTTGTCATGGGGAATTTAATGTAGGCGAGGGAAGCAGCTAAGTTTTGATCCGTCTGGCTACATAGTCTATTGGCTCTTTTTGTCATGGGGAATTTAATGTAGGCCTTACTTTTGTCTGGGTCGTTGGTTTTGATACTTAACTCTGAATTTCTCTGCTTATTTCTATCTTTATAGTTAAGAAAAATAAAAGAAGTGTAGAAGGTGGCGTTTTCTTACACAATGTATTCAGGGAAGATGAACCTGGTTGAACTTATCTTTATGTGGGATTGTCTCTTTTACCCAGCCAATGTAAAGCATTTATTTTTTGTGTGTCTAGAAGCAGAGAATGAGTAACTTCTACTTATTGCAAACCTTGACTTGATGTGAAGTTCAATTGGAATTTTAGAATGTATATACAGTAGGGTGAAATATTTTTGTTGAAGTTATGGTTTGGAATCTTTTCTTCTTTTGGCAGTGATGTACTGTCACACATTTGATGATTATAGCTTTTAGCTAACCTTTTCTTGGTGGCTTGTTCTTCCAAGGTAGCAAGGCCTATGGCGACCTAGTCAATTTTCTAGCAGTCAGCTTCATCTTTATAATTTTAACATGGAATTTTCTCTTCTTTGCTTGATCTTTTTTTCTTTCTCTTGTTTCTGTGTGCCTATTTTCTAGTTGGGGTTTGGGGAATCTATGTGAATGATAAAGATCTCATCGACATTAGTGCGTTCTTATTAGTTGGTGACTTTTGTGCTTGAGAAACTGTACTGCTTTTGATCACATTGACATCCATTGATCTCAGTTTTTTTGAAGCTTATTGCAGAGAGATTATCTGTGAGATATAAATTGTTTTCTTTGTAATTCATTTGTGCATTTTTATATTAAGCAGTGATGAACTGCATCTAGTTATATACAAACTTGCAAGGTAGATGATGGTTGACATGCCATTCTGCGGTTTCTATCTGTTAACATTTACTTTTTACCACTGCAGTCATCGCTTAACGGGTCAAATTCAAATCTTCCGGACAGCTCAGGAAGACCATTCTCACCATCATTTTCTAGCCAGCCTGGTGCTGGTTCTCCTGTTTTTCATCACACTGGTGAGTTGCTTGTTGGGACTTGGGATGACTGTTATTGTTTTTACAATTATCTGTAACTTCAACCTTTCTTTACGCTTTACAGGAAATATTCAGGCACTGCATAATACTCATGGAAATTTCAATGTTCCCAATATGCCCGGAGCCCTTGGATCAAGAAACACCACCATGAATAGCGTTCCCTCTGGTGGCTTGCAACAAGCTGGCGGAAATATTTCTAGTGGACGCTTTGCATCAAATAACCTTCCAGTTGCTCTTTCTCAGGTAAGATCTCATCTTTGAATTATTTATATCACATGATGTTAGTGCTAAAGATGGTTGTTAGGATATATCTGGAAATCAAGTGAATATGAATCTGTAGCCATATTACTATTTATCCTGTGGACCATGTTATGCTGAGTGGCTGTTATATAATTTTTTCTGATTTGCAGATATCTCACACTGGTGCACATGTTCATTCAGGGATAACGAATAGAGGTGCTATGAATATTGTGGGAAACCAAGGGTATAACAATAGCACTAATGGCGTTGGTGGTTCAATCCCTGGTATTTTTCCGTCCTCTGCGGCAATCGGTAACCGAACCACTATGCCTGGTGTTGGTGTGAATCCAGTTCTTGGAAACTCAGGTCCACGGATTACAAGTTCAATGGGGAATATAGTTGGTGGGGCAAACATGAGCAGAAATATTAGCTCAGGTGGCGGATTATCTGTACCTGGTCTTGCTTCTCGCCTAAATTTAGCTACCAATGGTGCCTCTGGAAATTTAAATGTGCAGGGACAAAATAGGCTGATGGGTGGTGTACTCCAACAAGGTAACTACACTGTTACCTTTGCTGCTATCTTTTGTTCTTAACAAGGAAATTTTACATGGGATGCTACGGAATGTTAGTTTGTGGGGATTGGTGATGATTTATATATGTATACTTGTATTGAAATCGAACATTTTTCTAATGTATTGCATGACCTTCAGTTGGAGAAAATGAAAATCACACATAACTAATAGCTTAGTATTCTCTGGATCAAGGGTACTCGCCGATGGCAATGTTAGCTGTTACAAATTAATGTAATCTAGACTGATGTTGCTCCTTAGATTGCAATGAAAAAGAACTTGAAATGTCTTTTTTAATGTGTATTGATTGAATTTTCAAAGGGCCACCATCACCATCTCTCTCAGCTGATTATTATGCTTTTTCTTGCGTGAGTATTTGTTAAGTAATTGTAAGCAGCCTTTGTTGGTTCACATTATTGGGGAGCAATAGAAGGCACAGGTGTAATTTCTGTGTTGACATTACTGATTGTTGCTTCTTCTTGTTGTTTCTAGTCCATCATCTTGCCTTTCTAAATTTTATTTGTTTAAGATAATGTCTTCACCGTCCAAATATGTATGTTACATATTTATTTTACAGTATCTGAATGCTAATTTTTGTTTTTCTTGTTAAGGAGATTTCTGTTTTGCTGTAGTTTTGTTGTAGGTATTCTCTTACCCATAGTTTTAAATGGCGAGGCGAGGCGATTCGCCATGGCAAGGCCTTGCGAACACAAGCCACCAAAGCTTAAAAATATATCTATATATATATATATACACACACACGCACACATACATATAGATAGTAATATCATATATTTAAGTCCATGTGCCAAAATAATCTTAAATATCCTAAAAAAAATTACATAAATTAAATTAGTTGTAATTACTAAAAGCATCTAAAACTTAATTGTGAATACTAGTAATAAGGTAAATACAAAGTGTAAAGTAAAAGAAAATGAAAGAAAACTGTCACCTTTGACTATTGACAAAACTAGTAAACATAGATAAAGTAAAAAAATAAAGAAAAAAAAGAAAAAGATAGGCGGTGTGAACGAGAAAACAGAGAAAAGGGAGAAGGAAAAGAAAGGAAAAGGCACGCATCACCGACCGTCTTGGCGGCGGCGAGATGGTGGCCGGGGTTCAGAGGAAGCCGGAAATGGGATGGGTCGACCGTGGGTTTCTGCAATTTTTAAATCTGAGAAGCTTCTTTCGCAGAAACCCTAGTTCTAGTTTGGGGAGAAGCCATTTAGGGATTTTTCACTGAAGTTCTTTTGCTTCGTGGATCTGGGAGATGAAGTGAAGAAAGAGTTCGATATGTATTAATTTATTCTCTTATCAAAAAGTGGCACACATTTTTTTTTCTTCTTTTTTTTTTTTAAATGGACAACACCTTTAATTTCTCTGAATGGAGCCGAGGCGTGCCTCACAGGCGCCTTTCGCCACGCGAAAAGGCGAGCCGAGGCGACCTGAAGCGAGTGCCTCGCGACCAGGGTCGCCTCAGGCAGTGGCGAGGCGATATGGTCCTCGCCTCGAGGCGTCGCCATATTATGGCAAGAAAAATTTTGCTGCCTATAAGAATTTAGCTGCTGAGGTTCTTATGTTTCAGATCATGTATGGCAGACTGTATAAAATATAAATTGTACAAAGATTTTTTGTTTCATTAACTGTTTAATTGAGTTGATCTCTTTCTAAAGTATTTTTGCGCATGACATGAAGTTTCACTATTTTATTGTTTTATAGTGATTCTGTATGTACGTGACAGTTTATAGCTGATCTGCAGACCTCAAACCCCCTGCCCAATCCCCTAGTTACACACAATGTTCTAAAATTTGCTAAGCACCCATCGACCGGCGTGCTGGGGACTAGAGCCTAGAATATGCCTAGGTGGGGACTAGGCGAGATCATAAAAATAAAAGAAACATATTTATATTTAGCATTATTCATAGTTTGTAAGATATATTATATAAAATATATATGGCCAAATACAAAGATTATGCAGAATCTAATACATTTATAATTATTGTATTAATTTTAATAGGATAATAATTTTTTTTATCATAACTAATGTAAATTTCATGAATAAAATTAAAATCATTTTTATTATTTAAAAAGAGAAATTTAAAATAATTTAAGAACAAAAATATGGGCGCCTAAGCGCCATCAAGACCTTGCCCAACTAGGCCGCCTAGCCAGCCTAAACATGACTAACTTTGCAACTGCCTTGGCGCCGCCTTGGCCTCCTAGATGCCGCCTAATTGTCCAAGTGCCTAGAATGGCTGCCTAGGCAAAAATCGTGGCGCTCAGGTGCTAGCGCCTAGACCAATTTTTACAACAGAGGTCACACAAGTATGCAAAAATGAAAAGAAGAGAATGAATTAGTTTCATTCTTAATATTGTCATATTACAAGTTATAAGTGTTTTGATATCTTTTACTCATTTCGTATTTTCTGGATAAATATGTTTCCGTTTATTGGTTGTAGTGCTCTTGAAACTGTTCGTTTTAGATTGTTTCTGAGACTGAATTTAGCACATTCTTGGTAAATGTTGCTTGCTTGAGGAACAGATGCACTTTATGATACTGAAAATTCTGTTATTCAGCTTCTCCACAGGTATTATCCATGTTAGGCAATTCCTATCCTACTGCTGGCAGTCATTTATCTCAAAGCCATGTTCAACCTGTAAATAACCTTACTAGTATGGGCATAATGAATGATCTGAATTCAAATGATGGTGCCTCTTTCGATATCAATGATTTCCCTCAGTTGACTAGTCGTCCCAGTTCTTCTGGAGGCCCACAAGGACAATATGGTAACAAAAAAAGCTGGTCTACTTTCTATGTAACTTCTTTATGCAATATTATTTCTGCTGTAAGATACATCGCTATTCAATATATTGTAGGTTCATTGCGGAAACAGGGTCTTCCTCCTATTGTTCAACAAAATCAAGAGTTCAGCATTCAAAATGAAGATTTTCCAGCCTTACCTGGATTTAAAGGTGCATATGTGTTCATATTCGACATTTATTTTTGTTCTTAGTGATATAGGTTTGTTTAGGGCTTGATTGTTTATGAAATACTTTGTTCCAATTTAGTTATTTTGGTTAACCATAGTTAATTTTGAAAAAGGTAGTATGGTTGGTTGCAGTAAAATTTAAAAAATGTTTTAGAATAATATTTAAAATAAAATGATTAAAATTGATTTGATGTAAAAGCAAGAGAAATGATTGAAAATGATAGGTAGTTAAAATTATTTGAATGGATGAATAGTGATTTTAAGTTGATGTGATGTGTAAGAATGATTGGTTTGTACTATTTAATTATATGAATAATATAATATTATATCAATTATTATTTTGTGATGTATACAAAATAATTATATGAATAATATTAAAGATAGTAGGGTTGGGTTAAAGTTGAGTTAGATTTTGAGTTGAAATAAAAGTGAGTAAATTATTTTGTATACAAGCAAGCTCTTACCTTCTGGTATGATGTTTAGATGACTAGTGTATTGAAAGATGCAATAGTCTTCATTCAGTAGTTATGAGCTATATGACTTCTTTAGTTAAATTGTGAATAGATGAAAATGGATCTTTGTTGATAAATTCAATTTTGGTTCAGATTGTTATTGTCTTATTGATTTCATCTTGTGTAATTGGCACTTCTTCAAGTAGGTTATTCAACAGTTTTCTTAATCCGAGTATTGACTACCAAATTACCTTATTAAACATTAGTATTCTGCACCAGTTAAAGGTCCGGCCGGGCAGACACGAAAGTGAAAATGGCCTCATATTGTATTGTTAATTATGGCTCTGTGTGTCTATACTCAATGCATAAATTCTGACTTGAAGGAGATTTTCGTGAAGAAACTGCATTATTGAGGTTGTGTACATATAATGATATTTGAATTATTTTATGGTGGTGAAGATTGTCTTTTCCTTTTTGTGCCCCCCAGAAACGATAAATATTATATAACTAATTAAAATCATCAGTACAAAGCCTTGACACACATTCAATTGGAATTACACAATCTACCAATGGGAAAAATACAAGTAACACACAAAAACACCCTCCATAAGACAAAAACACTCCAATGCTGGAGACTGAAGCCTAGATAGAGTTGGGATACAAGGAAAAAAAAAAGAAAAAAGAAAACTACACAACTACACCCACCTACAACAAATAATTAGAATAATTCTTCAATTTTACACACAGTTTCTTTTGAATTTGATCATACTGACCTAATATTTGTGCATGTGATGTATATTTTCTTTTTTAGACCTATTCTGTCAATTATATATAGTTTTGAACATGTATGCCCAGAATTAACATTGAAATTGTCAATATATTGATCTGTTATAGGTGGTAATGTTGATTTTTCTATGGACTTACACCAGAAAGAACAACCTCATGATAGCTCTGTTTCTATGATGCGGCCTCAAAATTTTTCTGTAAGCGCATATATGTTCAACTTTAATGTATCCGTAAAATCTAAGCTCCATTTCTTCTGAATTTATCCGATTTAAAATGCAGATGGGGAGATCTGCTGGTTTTAATATGGGTGCAACATACTCATCACATCGACTACAGCAGCAGCAACCACACACTCCATCAGGAAGCGGTGGTGGTGGGCCCTTTTCGAATGTGAATAACCAAGATCTGTTCCATTTACATGGCTCTGAAATGTTTCCATCATCACATTCCAACTTTCACTCACAGGTCCCTTTTTTATTTTAATATTTTATTTTAATTTTGTAATTATTGATCATTATGACTGCTTAAGCTTAACTGAACAGGGTACAAATAAAAATAATTGAAAATTGGAATAAGCTAATAATCTTACTTTTTATCCATTATTTTCTTTAGGGTTTCATATAGTATGCTTGCCAACACTAATCCCAGCCCTTTACTTCTTTATTCATGGAGATATCAGTAGTACTTTTGCTGAATGAGAGCAAGCTAAACAACTCTACTTTTGTATGGTTTCAAACTGATATGGTTAACTAAGACCTGATCACCTGGAAGAGTTTAGAGTTGCTTTAAGTGCCACCATCTGCACTTTGTTCCTTTGATATAATTTTTTTAGAAGCTGGGGAGATGTATGTTAGGGTGGACTAAAACTAGGTTAGAATATGCAGAACTGCAAGATGAGCTAAATGCTCTTGTGGGCCTCCTCTCCTTTTTTTTTGTCATTATTATACTTACTGTAAGTTCTCATAATTATAGTTACTGTAAGTTTTCTTGGTAAAAATTAGTGGTTAATGTATTCTTTATATTGTTTTTTTAATGATTCAGAGCAGTGGACCTCCTGGGTTAGGACTGCGACCTCTGAATACGTCGACTTTACTATCTGATATAGGGCCGTATGACCAGGTTTTACAGCCATATCAGCAGCATCAAAATCGATCACCATTTCGTCTCCAACAAATGTCTGCTGTTGGTCAGCCTTTTCGGGATCAAGGGGTGAAGCCTATACAGGCTGTCCAGGTCGCATCGGATCCATTTGGTTTGCGTGGTTTGTTAAGTGTGATAAGAATGAGTAATCCAGATTTGACATCTCTTGCACTTGGCATTGACCTAACGACACTTGGATTGAACTTGAATTCTACTGAAAATCTCCACAAGACATTTGGTTCCCCATGGTCAGATGAGCCTGCCAAGGGAGATCCTGAGTACACTGTGCCTCAATGTTATTATAACAAACAACCACCTCCTCTAAGTGTGAGCTTTATTCGATATCTTATTTGCAGGCTATGTTACTTTTAAGCATTGTTTAGTTGCTGAGATGTGTTTTGGTTGCAGCAAGCATACTTCTCAAAGTTCCAACTGAACACACTATTCTATATTTTTTATAGGTGCGTCTTATGCTTAATATCATTTATTGGTTTTGTTAGTCCATTCTCACTGTAAATATGACATCTGTTTGCTTATTAACTTTTATCCAGTATGCCAAGAGATGAAGCCCAATTATACGCGGCAAATGAGATGTATGTTATCTCAGCTGTCACTTTATATAGACGTATGAATTTTCTTGCTTGTATCATATTGTTTTTCTGTTACTACCAGTGATAAAATCTGGAGCTATTTATGGTGGTATAATATTTCCTCAGGCTTCATTCTGGTTTCTGGCAAAAAATAGATCTTGATTTGGGTTTTCCCATGTGCCGTGTGTACTATTTTCAGGTATAATAGAGGCTGGTTTTATCATAGGGAGCATCGATTGTGGTTCACAAGAGTTGCTAACATGGAGCCTCTTGTAAAGACAAATGCATACGAGAGAGGTTCTTATATCTGCTTTGATCCTAACACGTGGGAGACAGTTCACAAGGTTTTGTTTCTTTTTCAATCCAGTTACTGATTAATTACCATTTCCGACAGAGAATTTAATTGCTATGATCAAGGCCTTTGAATAAATGGTATGATCTCGTGCAGGATAATTTTGTTCTCCACTATGACATGTTGGAAAAGAGACCAGGTCTACCTCAACATTGACATTCATGCTCACCATGTAAATCTTCAGGTGGAACTTTTTTTTTTAGAGTAGAGGTAGCTTGATTTTAATTTTACTGTGCAGTAAGCCATTGTAATCAATCATTGCAGCAATGTTATCTTTCTATTAGCTTTCTTAGTTCTGTACAATTTGCATGGTAAGATCACGATACGAAATGGAGCCTTTTCTTTTATTGTGCATCTTTTCAGTTCTGTAGTCCCTTTGCAGTTCATGATGCCATTCCATTTTCTGGAAGTTGATACGTTTGGGTTTGTAGCATGCATGAATGGTATATACTAACATGTGGTAGTCTTAGTATAAGTTGATGTTTACTTATGAATCCTAAACCTGTGTCTAATTCAAGTAATCCTAAATTATGAGTCATGTTTTCTCAACGTTTGCGCTGAATATCAATAGTCCTCTTTCTTCACATAAAATAACATCACATGTTTCTAATTATCAACCCTGTGCATGTATTCTCATGTTTCACCTTTTCCATTTTACTTTTCAGATTTAATCTAAATTGCTATTGCCTATACTTGTTTATGTTTTTCAAAATAAGTCAACGCGACAGTCCACCACCTTCGTATCTTACAATTCTAGTATTCTGTATACCAATTTAATGAAAACTAACCACACCCCATTATGTACTTGCATATTGTGATTGTGATATGCATAAACATTTGAGAAGCCAAGCAAAATACTTGCTAATATATCATTCTACACAGTTTGTTATAAAAAGTCTTATATCGAAAAATCAATATTGACTTATTTCATTTTTTCTTCTGATCGGTCGTCCAAACACATTCTCATTTCTGCAATAAGATATATATATATATATATATTTTTTCTCAAAATTCCTTTTTGTTGCCGAGAAAGTAGAAATAGATCATGTGAATTTTAGCCTACAAGACGAACTTGCTGACATGGGTGTTACAAATCTAATTTTGGTGTTTGAAGTTCCTGAAAATGTTAAGAGCCGTGCGTGCGCGCATACACACACACACACACATATACACATATATATGTATATAATGCGCATGCGTGTGTGGAGATGATGGCATCTCTAATTGCCAAAACTTGAATTTCTTAATGTAATTTTATTTATTTTACATGAACCTCAATTTTTGTAAGGGCATGAAAAAATTTGAGATTAGAATTATGTGTGGCAATAGGGTTTGATTTAGCCTTGGACATTTTTTCATATATTGTTTTTCGATGACTAAAGTGGTTTTGGTTCAGAGAATGATGGAGAACCTTGTGGGTTCCAGTTGGTTTCCCATGGCTTTTTGCTAGAGCTATCTGTACTGCCTTTAACTGCCCCTTGTTACTAAATAATTGTAAAGAAAAACTAATATAGAGTCTGGACCTCTTTTTTCATGGCATTCTTTTGTTATCTTCAGCTTCATTTGGATGGATGTATTTGAGGTGAAGGATTTCTCTGTTGGGCGGCAGTTCTGCGAACATTGTATCATTAGGTTTTATATTGAGACTCTGATTTATTATTGTTTATTTATTTTTCATATTAAATTTAAGAGGAATCATCTGAAAATGTTTACCTCAATCCTTTTCCTAAATCAAATCCTTACATCCAAATGCAAGCATATTACGTACTACTTTGGTTTATTCTTCTCTTATTTAGATTTTCTTGTGTTGTCCTAAAATGAAAGTTGTGTTAAAGTTTTGCAATCATGTTTTGACAAATCCATTGTGCTTTGTTTCTGTAAACCCAGGACACAACGGATATGAAATCATCGACTTATTCTTACTGGTTCATGTATCATTGTCATGGTTTTTTAACCTTTATATCTTTCTCCTGAATCATATCCTTTTATCCACATCCTCCTATCCAATTTAAACAATGTTCAGGTTATCTTTCCTTCTACTCGTCGTCTGTTTTCTTTTCTTTTGTTTCCATCCCTTCCTCTTTATGTCCTTTGTTTTTTTAATAAATTAAGTTCTTGGGATTATGCTACCTTAAAGATAACCTAGTTTGGGGATCCAAAGCCGTTTGGTCACGACCCTGGCACTGGGTGAAATATAGTATCAAGTGCTGAATTAGGTACAGAGAACGTGGTAAGTACATGAACCAGTAATGATATCATGGGCCTTTATCTGCAATTGTGTTCAGTTGTTTTGTTTTGCTTTTTCAGTTTTTAATTAGGCTGATAGAATACTAGAGCGAAATGGATCTAGCAAGTAAGGTTGAAACTATCTGAGACTCATTTGGCAAGTCTGGTTTTGCCCGTCAATTGTCAGGATTATTTTTTTTTTTTTCCTGGATTGGCCACTACCAAAACCAGTTCTTTCACCATCTAGGTGATGTGTGTGCGAGTTTCTCTATTCATTTTCCTATTTTATTCATCATATAATGCTTTGATTTTACTTACTCTTGTTGTCTATTGTTTTGAATTTAAAAAGTTGGGGATGGAGGTCGGTGCATTTTGATATGACAAAAAGTTTGGATGTAAATCGCATATATACTATATGAAATAGAACAGTTGTCACCAATTTTGGGGAAATCAGATTGCTGGTCCTCTTAGTCGTATGTGGATTTGGCTTGGTAGACGCAATCTGTCAGTATTTTCTTTTTATGTCGTATGGCACAAGATGATTTTCCTATGCTTGTACTAAGGCTATCTCTAGTTCTGGTCTGATTAGCTTGGTGCATTGAATCAGCCTACTTCCAGGGCTTTTGTATTCCAAATATGGCTTTATGAGTATCTTTGACTGTTCAAGCGTACTCATAAATTATGGTGCCGGTTTCTAGCAAGCCTTTTGACGCAACCTAAGTGGTATTTCTGATGCTGCCTCTGCATTTGTCTTGACATGCTTTTTCCTGGTTTCTAAGCTAAGTTGCCTCTGAGTCTCAGGTTGACAATTAAATTTCTACTGTTTTCTGGTGCTCCCATATTGTTCAGTTCACTTCTCAGATAATATGGTAAATCTGTATGAGTCAGATTTTTGATGGCTATATCACAACCCCTCTGCATCCCCATAGGTCCTATCTTTGGTTCAAATAGTTCATTTGATAATACAACACACACACACACACACACACACACACACACACATGCATTATAAGCCATGTTCATTAGTCTGCAGAAGATAAAGCTGCCATGCGGTTAGTTCCCTGAGTCTATCATCAGGATTTATCGACATTTATTGGATGTGAGATAATATTTTGATGAGCATCTACTCCAATGTGGTACTAATAATTAAAGTGATTTGTATGAGGGGAAAGCCGGTGATGTTAACCGTTCGAGTCCTTGAGGCTCAAGTGAAACGAAAGAAGCCTTCGCTGGCTCATTCATTTTGGAGTTTTTTGGTTTATGTAGAAGAATTATGGAACTTTTTCCCTTGATGTCTTGCTTGGTTTATTATTGAGAGGCTTTGCATGAAAATTTTTCGTGCGATTATTTTTTTTTAAAATAATCACATCTGTAACTTTTTTTTTATTTGAAAATTACAAACTTTTTTTTTACCTATATTTATGTTTATTTTATTTTATGTTAATTAATCTTAAGTTTATTATATTATCTTTGCAATAATTGAAAAATATGCTGAATTTATCAACCAAATAAAATATCTAACGGCAAAGTCAGACAACAACATAGCCTTTTAGTCCCAAACAAGTTGGTGTGGCTAGAGATGAAACCCAAGAGAACCAATGATAAGAGAAACACAAAAAGAGTTCAAAAACAAAAGGAAGAGATTGGAGCAAAAGTCATTCTGGCACATTGATTGCTAGCCTCTAAGCGCTCCTATCCACCGCGAAATCCTTTGAGATATTCCAATAATAAAAAAAATTAAATGAATGAAGTCGTAGAGAGGAAATATCAAATCAAAATCCAACCACATTTCCAATCGAAGTTATAGAAATGATGAATATTTTTACTTGAAAACAAATAACAAAATAATTTTAAAATAAAAATAAATTAAAAACTCGTCTCCATCAATCACAAATTCATTTTTTTTACCAGAACATACAGAAGCATAAGGATAACAAAAAAATGATAGATTATTCTATACACGCGAAAAAAAAAATTATATAAACTACTACCAAACCAAGAAAAAACTAATCATTATAAAATAATCAAAATAACCATCAATTTACAAAAATAAAAATAAAAAATCCAATTATTTAAAAAGTACATGTAGATTGATAACGAAAAAAACTGCCCTATGAGATCTAAAGAATATATGGTCTAAGTCATTTTCTCCCTTCCCACACATCTCACATCTCACCTCTTTACTGATCCCTCTCATACTCAGCTGCAGACTAGTCCCTAACAACCCATTCAACACCTCCAGATGAATTTTTTTATCTTGTCTAAAATAGGCAACTTCCAAGTGAACTGCCACATCCTCTGGAATTTTTTTAGGATTGCTACTAGAAACAGCCAAGTTAGAATCTGTTTTTCTATAATTAAAAATAGTTTCTAATCATATTTCATTGAGAAAACCCCTTCCCGATTACCCTCCCACACCGACTTATCTATCAACTCTAAATGACTTAAGTGAATCTTAAGAATAACTTGAGCAGTGACAAGATCAAAGGATTGAAGAATAATTTCTCTATACCAGTCATGTCTATCTTTATCATTGAGATTACTCACCCTATCTAACCTTCCGCTATCATACTCAAAGAGAATGTAAGGTTTGAAAGAAGGTAACCTAGGGATCCAAGAGGAATCCCAAACCTTAACACTGTTATCCCCAATTTGAAACATACCTCCCAACTCCATAGCCACCTAGCCAACTTTTCTAAAGCCAAGAGTCCCCATTACTGAGTTTAACAGTCAGCAAGATTCCATTCCCAGGATATCTACCCTTAATCACTCCACTCATCTGAAGAATTGAGCATATTTAGAGCTCCCCACAGTTATTTTGTAATAAGTGCATCATTGAAAGCTCTTAGAACTTTAAACCCCATCCCTCCCATCTCTCTTAGGTTTGGTAAGCTTCTCCCACTTATTCCCCCTCCCTCTGTTTTTCCCCACCAGAATTGAGCAGAATCTTTACAGATATCATCACACACAGACACATGCAATTCAAAACAAGACATTATGTAAGTTGGCATAACAGTTACTATATATAATCACTACAAGAATTTCTATATTTTGTGACGAATTTATTTTCACGAACTAAATTTTGTCATAATTTGTTAGGTAAAAATGACATTTTTTTTTGTCACAAATAAATTATATTTTATGACAACGGTTGCTTTTGTCACAAAATAACACTTTTTATGACGATATTTTGTGTGACGAAGAATAATTCGTCTCGACTTGGTATGCAATAATGACAATTTTTATTTTCATCGTTGAAAATATTCTATTTGTGACATCATATATTTCTGTCACTAAATTACATATTTTACGACAACTATTTTTTATAATGTGTGACATTTTGTCATAATTTCATATTTGTTAATGACAATATTTATTTTCGTCTCGAAAAATTACCTTATTAATGACACTCTTGTTTTTCATCACAAATGGACATATACTATGACGAATTTGTCACAATTTAACAATTAACAATGACAAATTTTATTTTTTCACTAAAATAAAACCAATTTTTTACTTTGTTAGTTTTCGTCACAAAATTACATTATATGATAATTTTTTTAATAATTTGGTATTTAGTGATGATAAGTTTTTATTTTCATTTTAATTTATCTTACTTATGGTACTGTTAACCTTCATATCAAAGTTACATATTTTATGACGATTTTTTCATAATTTAATAATATAAACAATAAATGTTATTTTTATTACCGAAATATACCTTATTTATGACGAATAAAAATGAACTTATAAAATGTCATTTTTATTATCAATATTGATATTTATTAGTTTATACATTTAATATGATATAAATATATCTATATTTTATTGTCACCATTTTTATAAATTAATTATATATATATATATATATATATATATATATTATTACAATGAGCAGGTATATTTGGCTGATTAGATTTAAGTAATAAGAATTTTTTATAAATTATAAGTATAAATCTACTTTTTAATACTTAATATATAATTTTATCATATTTAGTTATTTACTTATACATATGACATACATTGTTGTAAGAAAATAAAAAATTAATATAAGAAACATATAATAGTTAGTAAATACAAAAATTGTAAAACCATGTTATATAAATTGGTATAGCTTAGTGGTGAGAGTTACTTTGAGAAGCAAGAGGTCACATGTTCAAATACCACTATATGCATAATTTATAAATGTCAATATGGATTGTGCGGAAGCTTGTGGGCTAGGCCTTCCAAGGTGGGTCGAGTGGTGGATTGTGATAAAGAGAATAATTTTTTAAAAATAAAAACAAAAATTTATTATTTTTGTTTTACGGTAAAACTCATCACTATATGTTAGTGTTTAAATGACGAATATTTAAATTTGTCATATAAAATATATTTAAGTGACAAAATTTTGATTGTTTTGAACAGATTATGAAAGTAATATTCTAAGGTCTCAGTAGCCTCCTGATCAGAAAAACATCTATTCCCGCCAATCCTAGTAAGATTTTATAGGTTATTAGTTTTTCTCCTTTGCTTTACAGAAGCCTGAAAAACTTGGAGTTTTTATCTCCCTCTCTAAGCCAAGTAACCCTAGCTTTCTGCTTCCAAAAGTGTTCATCCTCTCTATAAACTAAATGCAACAAAGACCTAATGCTACCACAAGTTTCCCAATACCTATCACCTCCTAGTCTCCCTAAATCCTTCAGTTTCTTCTTCAACGCAGGGATCACTTTAGTAGGATTCTGTGCTGAGAAACTTTTCACCCCAATAAGGCCATCCTAAAATTTCTAATCCTATTATCCAGACTAAATAAAATATGGCTAACAACATCCAAATTCCAGGCCCTTTTCACCACATCAAGAAACCCCTCATGCCTAGTCCATCTAGCATCAAAGCTAAATCTTCTAA
>CACSLK010028168.1:450226-471999 GCA_902706635.1 Striga hermonthica | reverse complement strand
TCTTGAACAGAATCGCTCGAAAAACTGGGAGTGGCAGAAGAAGATGGAGGAGTCATGTCCTTCCCGCTATAATGATCATTTTTGCTTGAGGTAGCAGAATCTGAGGAAAAGAGAGGAAGCATAAAACAAAAAATCGATCAAACAAAGAAGGTAGGAGAAGAAGGGCGAATGAGGCATAGCGGGAGGACGAGAAGTGAAAAGGTAGAGGATGGACTCGGAGAAAATAAAAAATAAAGAAAAAATTATTATTAATAAATACAAACTCAAGCATGGAGGAGAACTTACTCATGGTGAATGCCGATTCGCTTGCTAGGAAATCGAGGAGAGGGGAATTGCAGGAGCGCTCGAATTGCAGAAAAGCAAAGTATCGCAAAATATGGTGAGAGTGAGGAAAAGGTAAAATCAGGCTAAGTACCAGTATTTATATGGAGAAAGAATAAACAAAAAGAACTAGGGACCACAGGATCGCGAAGTTTCAACGACTGCGATGAAGAAGGCAGACGAACAGGCAGAAAGGCGCTGGCCATCGGATAATTGAACTTTAAGTGAGTCCTGTTGTTATTCAGTAATTAACAACTATATGATAATCAGGAATTCATCGTGTGTTCAAGATAGATTAGCAAAGAACATGTAAAAAGTTGAATGAAACAGAATTTGCTGAATTTAATTGTATATTTCTCGTGTGTGGCCGGAGAATCTATTTTCTCCTTTTATATTAATTTACAACATTTATCTGAAATGTAATTATTACATTTGAAAGGTCAAAGGCAGTTTCTTGCCATTTATCTTGGTAGCATGCCACTTGGACAGATGTAATGATGATTTGTGCTAAGTTGGCGCCACCTTATGGTGTCGACGTGGCAAGTCATAGATATCGGTTTAATTATCCTTAACCGATATGTCGCACCCGACATGTCGCAACCGATATGCGATGTCGATTTTAAAAGAGAAAGATGTCGGTCCGAGCGAGGAAGATGTCGGTTTTCCCTGACAAATTATTGCTTTAAGATCCTTGAAGATGCTTTCCTTCTTGTACGAACATAATCTCCAACTTACTGAGCGTAATCACCTGATCAGCGTTGCTTAACTCGGTTTACTGAAAACGATGTCAACAAGGTGGACCCCAGCATTAATGGTTGTCTTGAAAAAAGACGGGCAGTGATGCTGAAGATTTACCAGGAAACAATTAATTTCGAGCAAATAGAACATATCGGTTTTTTCAGTCGTCCTTCCGACGTCTTCACACTTGTCAAAAACGGTGCTAAAAGTTGAAATGGTGCAATTTATTATAATTAATTGCAACGTTCACTGATAGGGGCAACGGTTACTTTTGATAGGCCACGTAGCCACTGCTGAAAGGCGCGATTCTCAAAGGTCGCGTTGAGTCGCGAATTAAGAGCGTTTCATCCACGCACCCCTATATCTTCCGTTTTTCAACGGTCGCTACTAAATTTAGGGTTTAGTATAAATAGGAAATCTTCTCTTGAGATTCACTTTACTTTCATCTTCTTTCTGCAATCGACTTCCTTATCTTCTTGCAAATTAATCATCTTTCAACTGTAGTCAAAGCATCCCAGATCTGTAAGCTTCTTCCTGTGGTAAGAATTACTTCTTTGTTTTATCTATATGATAATCAGGAATTCATCGTGTGTTCAAGATAGATTAGCAAAGAACATGTAAAAAGTTGAATGAAACAGAATTTGCTGAATATAATTGTATATTTCTCGTGTGTGGCCGGAGAATCTATTTTCTCCTTTTATATTAGTTTACAACATTTATCTGAAATGTAATCATTACATTTGAAAGGTCAAAGGCGGTTTCTTGCCATTTATCTTGGTAGCATGCCACTTGGATAGATGTAATGATGATTTGTGCTAAGTTGGCGCCGACTAATGGTGTCGACGTGGCAAGTCATAGATATCGGTTTAATTATCCTTAACCGATATGTCCTAACCGATATGTCGCACCCGACATGTCGCAACCGATATGCGATGTCGGTTTTAAAAGAGAAAGATATCGGTCCGAGCGAGGAAGATGTCGGTTTTCCTTGACACATTATTGCTTTAAGATCCTTGAAGATGCTTTCCTTCTTGTACGAACATAATCTCCAACTTGCTGAGCGTAATCACCTGATCAGCGTTGCTTAACTCGGTTTACTGAAAACGATGTCAACAAGGTGGCCCCCAGCATTAGTGGTTGTCTTGAAAAAAACGGGCAGTGATGCTGAAGATTTACCAGGAAACAATTAATTTCGAGCAAATAGAACATGTCGATTTTTCAGTCGTCCTTCCGACGTCTTCACACTTGTCAAAAACGGTGCTAAAAGTTGAAACGGTGCAATTTATTATAATTAATTGCAACGTTCACTGATAGGGGCAACAGTTACTTTTGATAGGCCACGTAGCCACTGCTGAAAGGCGCGATTCTCAAAGGTCGCGTTGACTCGCGAATTAAGAGCGTTTAATCCGCGCGCCCCTATTTCTTCTGTTTTCCAACGGTCGCTACTAAATTTAGGGTTTAGTATAAATAGGAAATCTTCTCTTGAGATTCACTTTACTTTCATCTTCTTTCTGCAATCGACTTCCTTATCTTCTTGCAAATTAATCGTCTTTCAACTGTAGTCAAAGCATCGCAGATCTGTAAGCTTCTTCCTGTGGTAAGAATTACTTCTTTGTTTTATTTATCTACTTCGATTCTCTTTTCTTCACATCATGAGCGTATCGTGGGCATCATCCGACGACGACGAGTTGGACGTCATGATGATCAACATGGTCCATTTCGGGGAGATGGAATTGTTGTCCGAGTACAGTCCGTGGGATCCAGTGTTCGTCGAACGCTTGAAAATCCGACTAAACGACATTGAGGGGGACAAAACCGTGGAGGAAAACGCTATCGATGACCCGAGATTCTGGAGGCGACCCATCAGAAGATGGCCGGACCCTGAACTTACATCTCATGGTGAACCGAGAATACTAACAGATGCTGATGTTGTCATGCTGCGGAGCGAAATTCGCGTCCCTACATCGGTACATTTATTTGCACCATACCCAGGTGAAAGGATTACGTGTCCACCACCCGGATGTGTCGGTGTGTTTGCCGAGAGCTTAAGATCAGGGTTGCGATTCCCTTTGCCGTGTATAATCACCGAATACTTACGGGATTGGGAATTTCCGATATGCCAAATCGCTCCAAATTCATGGAAGCGAATCATCGGGTTACTGGTGCTCTTTGCTGAAAAGAAGTGGGATCTACCGTCGGCAAATGATATGAGGAGCATGTTTACATTTCGGAAGAGTCCTGACAGACAAGTATCAGATTCGCTTCTTACTTTTTCTATTGTCGGTAAACCTCAGCCAAGGGTTAAAGTTGGCGAATTGATAATGGAAGTTCCCGACACATTACACGGTTTTCAAGAAGAATGGTTGTGGGTCGGTGGGGACTGGCAATGCACCGACTTTGCTAATGATCTTCTTGCCGATGGGACGAGTATCCCAATGGCTATTAAATCTGGTTATTGTAAGTCGTTTATCGTTTTCTTCACTTCGATTATTAATACCTTGTCTTTTGTTTTCGCTAACTGGTGGACTTTTGTGACCTTGTAGCAAAGCCAACGGGAAAGAAAGAACCCAAATTTGAAGGTTTATTTTACGATCGGGTGGACAAGCTATTTGAAGTTTCCCAAAACAAGCGACGATACCAACGACTTGTGAAGGATTCTCGATTAGATCTTGCTGGCTTATCTCCCGGAATACTAAACTAAGTGTTTCAACCGGGTACACTTCTTACTTGCTTTGTTGATTCTTCACATTGAGGATGTCGGTCTAACTTTAAACATTTTGTAACAGTCTATTATCCGTTGCTGGGATACTTCGGTTTTGGAGATCCCGTAGAGGCAGAAGAACACCGGAGACATAATTCGAACTTCGATTTGAAGAACAAAGTCGGAAAAAATAAAAATCTTCGATCAACTGAGATGGCTGGACGCATGAATCTTCTGAAAGCATGGAAAAAAAACCCTGAACCGACCTCAGGGAGCAGTCAGTGAGCCTTCAGCGACAACAGTGGAGCCAATACCGGCAATCGTGAATGAGCCAGTAGTTACCGACCTCACGCCCCTTGATGTCGCTCCGTTGCAGCAACTGATGACGCCGGTGGATGACCCTACTGTGGTGACCGACATCTCGCAAGAGGTGTCAGAAGAACCTTGCTCGAATGTAGTCCAACAGCGCAAGAGATCCAGCGTGTCACATGTGGCCGAGAGGATGAAGAAGAAGCAAAACACTGGTGCCGGTAAGGATAAAGAGGAGGAGCCTGAAATCATTCTGAGGAACTCCTTCCTTAAAGTGAACGAGAAGAAAGCGGCGGAGCTAAAACTGCCAGAGGATGTGTTTGATCCCTGGTTCGCTATGTTCCAAACAGTCGCCGAGCCAAAAGTCACAATTAACCATCGGGTCCCCAGAGAGGTGGTGAAGGCGGCGAAAGTCCCGCTAATGTCATGGGATCCGAAGACCCATGCCGGGATTGCGTCTCTACCCGACGATCAGAAGTTCAGTTACGCTCGAGGGTTCTTAGGGCGAGCACTCGTCAGTTTTATCGTGGCCGAAGAAAGTTATCGGGGCCGAGTTTACGAGCTGGATGAGAAGCAGCATGAACTAAGTCTGAAGGAAGGCGCGATAGCTTCCTTAGAGGATGAAAAATCTCGCTACAAGGCATCGATGTCGGAGAAGGATGCCAAGTTGAAAGCGGCACAAACCGAGGTGGGCGCCCTTAAGACTGAAAGGGAGAATCTTTCGTTGGCTCATGACCTCTTGTCGGTTCAACTGGCTAAAGTTGCCGAGGTAGCAAAGGAGAAAGACGAGCAGCTCACGAGGTTGAAGGCTGAGCTTCAAGCTGTCCGCAAGGATCGATCCGATAAGGACGCTGAACTGATCTGATATCGTGAGGCTCATGAGACTGCCATGGGTAAGCTCCGTCAAGAGATGACAGCCGCCGCCGAACTCAAATTCCAGGAGGGCATTGATGTCGGCGAAAGCGGTGGCTGAATCCGACAAAGTGTTGAGTGCGGATGCGGTGACCGAGTGGGACTTAGAGCTAAACACCGCACTAACGTTGCGCTGGGTCATCGACAGAGTGGAAAACAACATCTACACCATCAATGAGCTGTGCATCTTCCTTCTGCAGAAAAAGGAGAAACATCGCCTCAACCCTGAAATCAAGAATGCTCATATTCCAGCCGACCAAGACGAACGAGATTTTGCTAACCGACTTCTCAAGCAGAAGGAAAGTCGGATGCTCGAGTTAGACATGGCGCCGTTGTCGGAAGAGCGCAAGGCTAAGATTCGCCGAGCCTTTATCAATATGGTCCTTGAAGTGGAGAAGGTCAAAAAACCCGACTTGGCGAACATATGTGTTGAAGCGATTGCTGAGGCGTTCGTGGTTGAAACTTTGGAAAGTTTATCTGATGAGGAGCTGATGGCGGCAATTACTGGCTTTGCCTCAAGGAAAGTGGCAGAGGATGATGCCAAAGCTAAAGGGTTGTTGACTGAACTGATTCCCTCCGACGATGATCGAGTTTTACACGAGAACGATGACGTCGTCATTATAAAAGAGAGCGACGTCGTCCGGGTTATGGAAGAGAAGGAGGAAGAGGTAATGCAGCGCCTGGGTGAGAGATTGATAAACCATTTGGACGCGGCAGACAAGAGCAAAACCAAGGTTGGGAACTCCCAGTCTTCCACAACCGGAGGAGCTTCGTCGTCGGGGACCAAAAAAGATGAATGAAATATGTTATCTGTTTTTTATTTTCCTTTTATCGGATGTAATGACAATTTCTTATTATGAATGAAACTCGATGTTTTGATTTCGTGTTTTATGAATGTATTGTCTTGACATATTTATTGTAACAAGTCAAAACATGTCGGAGTAAAGATAAATGAATGTTTAGTAGATCATGCTTGAAATTACTCTGACGTGGTACTTGGCACTTACACTTTGCCTTGTTATAAGTTTGTTTAAATTTTTGGTGTCGGCATAATTTATAGTATAGCTGACATCTGCAAACTCTTTATCAGAACAAGTCGTAAAAAACTTGCATTTATTGCAAACTTTTATTGTGAGCTCATCAAATCAACGTCGGGATTTGAAATTATAGAGCATAAGCCTCCCCAAACCATCTTCAGGGCTTGGAAGTATCCGGCTTTGTCGCATTTGGCTAGGTCATACCAACTTCAGGGTATGAAACATGTTTAGCCTTAGCAACTAGGACCGATTTATTGTGGTCCGAGTGATCGAACAAATTATAGTGGTTCGTCACACAAACTTTATTGACAACAAAATGCGATTCTTGTACATGGGTAGGACAAAAGACTTTCATACATCGGAGACAGAGGTTCGGCCTTCAGGTTTACTGGTAGTACTTCTTCAAATAGGTTGCGTGCCAGGGATACTGAAGGGGAACACCATCTAGAGTCTCAAGTCGGTAAGTACCATTAGAAATCAGACGATTCACTTTAAAGGGTCCTTCCCACTTCGGTTGTAATGGACCGACATTGGCCCCGGTTATTCTTTTCAACACGAGATCTCCCACGACGAACGAACGTGGTTTGAGCTTCGAATTAATATACTTTTCGCTACGGCGCTTGTAAGCAGCGTTTCGAACTTTAGCGTCGGTCCGTAGATCATCGACCAAGTCGAGATTGGCTCTCAGGTTTGCTGAGTTAGTTTCTTCGAAAAAATGAGTAATCCGATATGTTGGAGAAGTGAGTTCGACCGGTATCACAGCTTCAGTCCCGTATGCTAACGAAAACGGGGTTTCTCCAGTTGAGTTTCGTGTCGTCGTCCGATAGGCCCAAAGGACATGGGGCAATTCATCAGGCCAAGATCTTTTTGCAGTCTCTAGTCGAGTTTTCAAGCCATTCTTAATGATCATGTTCACAGCTTCTATCTGCCCATTGGCTTGTGGATGATAGGGTGACGAGAAGAAATGCTTGATACCATAGTCCTCATAGAAGTCTTCAAATTTTTTCCCTTCGAACTGACGGCCGTTGTCGGTTATAATAGAGTTCGGTATCCCAAACCGACAAACGATGGACTTCCAGAAAAAAATCAATCATTTTTTGTTCAGTGATAGTGGCAAGAGGTTCGGCCTCAACCCATTTAGTGAAATAATCGGCAGCTAATATTGCAAACCGAACACCTCCTTTCGCTGTCGGAAGTGGGCCAATCGATCAATTCCCCATTTTGCGAATGGTCATGGGCTATATATTGACTTGAGGAGTTCAGGATGTTGATTGACGTTGGGAGCAAATATTTGACACTTGTGACATTTTCGCACCCAGTCTGCGGCATCTTTCCTGATAGTCGGCCAATAGTAGCCTTGTCGGAGAATTTTGTGGGATAAAGCTTGTGCTCCTTGATGGGTACCGCAGACTCCTTCATGTACTTCTTGAAGAACACGTCGGGCGTCAATTTCCGACAAGCACTTGAGCAATGGAGTGGAATATCCACGCTTATATAATGTTTCTTGATCAATTGTGAAATGAGCAGCACGAACACGAAGGGTGTGAGCTTCCTTTGGGTCTTCGGGTACGGCCCCGGTTTGAAGGTAGTTGATGATTGGATCCATCCATGTCGGGTCTGGGTTTAGTGAAGCAGCGTCGATCATGACGACGTCGGTAGAAACTGTTGAGGAGTTCGCCTGTTGAGTAATTTGCACAAACTCGACATTGTTCAAATCGGTTGAAGAGGCCAAACGCGAAAGAGCATCTGCTTGAATATTAGATGACCGAGGTATATGTTCCAACGTCATTTTGAACCGTGATAGCTTTTTCTTGACGAGATCAAAATAAGGCAACAACCGCGGTTCCTTAACTTCGTAAGTGCCATTAATATGGCTGACTAGTAACTGAGAGTCAGAAAATATTCGGAGAGAGGAAACATTCATGGATTCAGCAAAGTGTAGGCCTGAAGGCCTCATATTCAGCTTCATTGTTGGTGGCCGGGAAAGTGAATGCTACAGAGTAACAAAACACTTGTTGATCAGGACTAACTAAAGCAATTCCTCCTCCAGCTCGTATAGCGGTGGACGATCCATCGATGTAAAGAGTCCATGTCGGATCTTCAATAGATGTGCTGACAATTGGGGTAAACTCTGCTATGAAGTCAGATAACACTTGGGCTTTGATGGCAGTTCGTGGTCGATACTGAATGTCAAACTGTCCCAGTTCTATTGCCCACTTAATCATTCTTCCCGACATGTCAGGTCGGTGGAGGACTTGTCGGAGGGGATATGATGTGAATACAATAACAGAATGCTCCAGGAAATATGGGCGCAGCTTTCGTAGCAATGATCAGAGCAAAAGCTAACTTCTCCATATACGGGTATCGCAATTCAGCGTCATGTAAGGCCTTGCTGATGTAATATATCAGGAACTATTGAAGTCCATCTTGTCGTATAAGAACAGCACTAACAACAACGTCACTTACACCCAAGTACAAATACAAAGGTTCATCAGGAAGAGGTTTCTGCAACGTCGGTAATCGTGAAAGAACTTCTTTAATGTTGTCAAAAGCATTCTGACATGCCACGGTTCATTCGAACGGCTTCTTCTTTTTGATAGCGTCAAAGAACGGCTTACAATGATCCGTCGACTTTGAAATGAATCGGTTTAGAGCTGCCAGTCGACCAGTTAAAGCTTAGACACCTTTGATAGATGTCGGGGGAGCCAATTCAAGTATGGCTCGAATCTTGGCAGGATTAGCTTCGATTCCTCTTTGACTTACCATGTATCCTAAAACTTCCCTGATCCAACTCCAAAGGTGCACTTCTTAGGATTAAGCACTATTGAATATTCTCGAAGGATGTCAAAAACTTCAGAAAGATGAGCAATATGGTGGGAGGCCTGTTCCGATTTCACCAACATGTCATCTACGTATACTTCTATTGTGTGACCGATCAGACGAGCGAACATCTTATTGACCAACCTCTGATACGTGGCCCCAGCATTCTTCAATCCAAAAGTCATCATGACATAACAATAAAGACCTCGGGCCGAATAAAACGAAGTATGTTCAGCATCATCGGGGTGCATGGGGATTTGGTTGTAACCGGAATAAGCGTCCAAAAAACTCATAAGTTGATGTCCCAATGTAGCATCTACCATGTAATCGATATGTGGATTTGGATAGCTATCTTTCGGGCATGCCTGGTTCAAATCTGAAAAATCAATGCATAAGCGCCAAAGACCGGTAGCTTTCTTTACCAGGACAGGATTTGATATCCATGTCGGATATTTTGCTTCTTTAACAAACTTATTGTCTATGAGCTTGTTCACTTCTTCTTCCAATGCCTTCTGCCGATCTGGTCCGAATTTCTGACGTTTTTGTATGATAGGTTTAACGGTCTTGTCCAAATTTAGCCGATGACATGCTTTTCGTGGGTCTATCCCCTTCATATCTTCATGCTTCCAAGCGAACACGTCGGAATTTGACCGAAGAAATTGAATTAGGTGCGAACGTGTGGGTTCTTGAAGACCAGCTCCGATGCGCAACTGTTTTTCTTGAGTTAGTTCATCCACATAAATTATTTCAACGTCCTCAACTGGTTCAGCCCGAACATGATGACTCTTATCTTTGAACTGTACCCTTGGGTCTATATCTTCGTGCGCTTTCATATCCTTCATAGAAAGAGGTTGTTCTTGATCGAGGGTACCATCCGAGGTTTCAGACAAAGAAGATGTCGGTATTTGAAGCAGATTGATCTATCATTGTAGGACCGAGAAGGATTGAATGTTTCAACTCACCAGAGCTGTCAGTCTCTTGCAACCCGCATACATGAAGATTTCTTGAAGTTGAGAGCAATGTCAGACTTCGCGCCTCCCGCTGATCTCCATAATGAGTGCTTTCCCCTTCGAGAGTGGGGAACTTCAAAGCATAGTGAAAAATTGACACAGCAGCGTGGAGTTTATAAAGTGCAGTTCGTCCTACAACAGCATTGTACTCATTCTGAACATCCAAGACATTGAAGGTTTCTATAATGATCTTAGATTTTGGTCCAAAACCGCCAAATCGTATAGGGAGCATTATTTCACCGATAGGACAAGATATACTTTCATTGAAGCCTTGAATTTGGTCGTTACAAGGTCTGATGTCTGCAGGATCCAAACCCAGTTTCTTGAAAGTACGGAACATTAAGATGCTTGAATAAGCTCCTGTATCAACCATGATTCGATGAACAGGAATTCCTCCAATCGGGGCAGTAATAATAAGGGCATCAGAATGAGGATGAGCGAACAAGTTGGCGTCTTCAATACTAAATGTGATGGGACAATTTCGTTTATTGATGGTGTCTCGAAGATCAACATTCATAACTCGTTTCTCGGCATTTTGGGCTTCCCTGGCATAGGCTTTAGCTTTTCGCCGAGAAGTGTCCAACTGTTTGGTACTAGAGTTAACTCGAGGTATGCAGTATGAAGAGTTTAATGCGTCATGTGTTTTGGACTTTTTACAGTTGTCGGTCGAAGTACCGACAAGGGTGGAAAACGTAAAAACTTCCTTATTATTCGCGCGAGCTCTTTTCGAGTTGGCGGGTCGATTGTCATCTTCTTCATCGTCAGAAAGATCCACAGGCCTTCTTTTCTGACGATTGTCGAAATTTCTGAACTTCTGAAGTTGGGGTTGTCCGATCAAACGTAAGAGAGCCGATAAGAGGCCGAGACACTCATCGGTATTGTGTCCCGGAGATTTATGGTACGCACAGTATCGAGATTTGTCTAACTTGTCTTCAGAAGTTCTTACTGGTTTTGGATCAGGAATAATCCCTTTTCCTTTCAGCTCTTCAAAAATGGTAGCTGCTCCGGCCGAATAAACGGTTTGATAGCCTGTCCTTACGTTGTCGGCATACTGGTCTCGGGCAGCTCTGGATTCTGGAGTATTTTCGTATCCTTTCAAATAATTCCGATATTGTGCTTTCCCAAATTTTTCTTATTCTTCTTTTTCGCGTCTGATTCACTCTTATTCTCTTTTACCGAGAAATCAAAACTAGGGACCGACATCGACTCCTCGGCGATGATGAATGTTGAGCTCGTACGAGGAATTCTTGAAAAGTAGCCAGCTTGTTCTGACATAAGGTTCAGCGAAACATCGAATTGGGCTTTAATCCGGCGATTGCAGTCACTAGCAGAGTCTCAGGGTGACAGGGTTCCATATTTTGAATTCGGTCATTAAACCGAGACACGTAGTCCTTAACAGTTTCGTCGTCCTTTTGCACGATGTTAGTGATTGATTCTTTTGGGATGAGACAAATTTGAGCTCCGATGAAGTGTGATCGGAAAGCCGCACGTAACTGTTGCCACTTCCAAATTGAATGAGGTGGAAGACTGTAGTACCATTTTTGTGCTCGTGGCCCAAGTGTAAGTGAAAACATCCGACATCTCAAAGCATCTGAGGCTCCATGAAAATCCATCCACGACGTATAATGACCCAAGTGCGCATCTGGGTCCGAAGTTCCATCATACATGCCGATTTGTGGGATTTTTACCTTAGCATGGAGTGCTTCCGCGGTAAGTTCCGGAGCTAAAGGTGAATCAGCTTCAATAATGACATTTCCCGACGTCGAGACATGTCGGGGAGAATCTTCCTGTGACTTCTGTCGAGTCTCAAGTTCGGCCAAGCGTTTGCGGAGAACCTCAATTTCTTTAGCACTATGCCTCGACATACGATTCCGTTCAATCCGACGTCGTAAATCTTCACGGTCACGAGGTGCCAGTGAGATAGGTCTGGGTCATGACGGAATTCTTTGATGATGAGCAGAATGACTCTCGACAGTCATTTCTGGAATAGGAGGTTCCTCCGCGGCCTGGTTGTTCGTTACTGGGTTAACGGTTATACGAGTTAACTCCTCTCGACATGGAGAAGTATGGCGTGGTTGTGACGTAGCATGGGATTTCGCCGCATGTGTTTCAGGGTCATGGCGAGTATGATTTGGATGTTCCGTTGGATTGGTAGCAAACGGTGTTGATAATGGCACAGTACTCGAGTTTCTGGGCATGGCTCGAGCTATCAGAGAGGTTAAACCTTGAATAAACTCTGGGTTTTGAAGGAAGTTCGTAATATTCGTGACTGGAGGAGGTGGTGTTGAACGCCGTGGGGAATGATTAGTCGATTGACTCTGGCCAGGATGAGCTGTATGATCTCGACCAGATTGCGACATGGTGATTTCGAGCGCGGAAATGGCTATAACAGTGAAAGTTAACCTCAAAACGTGATGAGCGCCCTTCCTCTAGCGCCAAACTGTTGTTATTCAGTAATTAACAACTATATGATAATCAGGAATTCATTGTGTGTTCAAGATAGATTAGCAAAGAACATGTAAAAAGTTGAATGAAACAGAATTTGCTGAATATAATTGTATATTTCTCGTGTGTGGCCGGAGAATCTATTTTCTCCTTTTATATTAATTTACAACATTTATCTGAAATGTAATCATTACATTTGAAAGGTCAAAGGCGGTTTCTTGCCATTTATCTTGGTAGCATGCCACTTGGACAGATGTAATGATGATTTGTGCTAAGTTGGCGCCGCCTTATGGTGTCGACGTGGCAAGTCATAGATATCGGTTTAATTATCCATAACTGATATGTCCTAACCGATATGTCGCACCCGACATGTCGCAACCGATATGCGATGTCGGTTTTAAAAGAGAAAGATGTCGGTCCGAGCGAGGAAGATGTCGGTTTTCCCTGACACATTATTGCTTTAAGATCCTTGAAGATGCTTTCCTTCTTGTACGAACATAATCTCAAACTTATAGAGCGTAATCACCTGATCAGCGTTGCTTAACTCGGTTTACTGAAAACGATGTCAACAAGTCCTAAATCAATTCTTATCCGAATTAATCATAATCCATTAGGAACCTAAAAGGGAATCATGAATTTCTTTATCTCATGAACACAGACAACCCAATCTTATGTATTCTGAGCACTTGTATTACATCTTGTAAACTCATCGGGATACTATAATGTTTGGTTTAACACTAAGTGAAATTAATGGGCAATTTAATTTGCATGAAATGTTTTCTGAATCCACGACTTCAGTATTAAAAATAATTTGGTTGATGGATTTTTTTAAGCCAACCAACCACAAGCCACAAGTTGCTTTTGGCAGTATTTAATTTGAATTGGCCATTGAATTCAATGCAGCGAGATTCATCTGAAGTCCCGAGTGCGAGGCCAGTTTCCAGTAGTTGAAGAAGCGTTGTAGAAAAAAGAAAAACAATTAGGGCCCATAATTCTTCACAAATCACTAGATGGATTCAACAATTTAAGAACTCAGAACATGTGAATGGAATTGAAAAGAATCCAAATATATATATATATATTGTGATACCGCGTTTATTTACAGATTATTATTTATGATCATTATTATTATTTTTTATATTAATTGTCTAATTGTTATTATTTGCTTATTATTATAAAATATTGTGTGTAATATAAATATATTATCCTATTTAATTTATTTTATCGTTACGTTTGAACCGAGCTTCGTAAATTTGCTAAGTGTTGAACCCGAGTGTACAGAACTGTGCCCCGCGCTCCTTAGCCCGCGCCCGCACCGAACCGACAACCCGCGCCCAAACCCGGTTCGCCCGTCTCTCTCTCTCTTGGTTACTTGGTTGGCAAGACTCTAAACCTATGTTTATTTAAGCGTTCAAACCCTTCTTTCCTCTTTACATCGTACGCGAATTTTTCCCTCACAAAATCGCTCATCACCTTCATCACAATCTCTCTCGCTCGTGCAGAAGAAGAGAAGAACACCCCCGTCGATATATAGCAGATCACCATCACTCTCTTTTCCCTCTCCATAAAACCGAATGCCACCCATCACCACCGTGCTCCAGCGCCTGCATCGTCCCCAACTCTGCTCATCATTATCGTGACCAACGTGTTCCGCTGTCGCACGACGAACCTCATGCCCCCTTCACGATCGTTGAACCCGTCACACTCATTAATTGGCACGCGCGACCACCACCGTTCTCGATCGTCGCTGCTCCGTCGAGAAGCCCTTTCACCCGGCTGCTCCTCTGCGAGAGTCCTCCTCCAACATCTCACGCGAACAGCAGTCACGACTGCCTTCGTGTTGATCTTCGAGCACCAGTCCAAGCCACCGTTCAGCGCCATCGTGAACCCCAGCGAGCCCGCGCAGACCACCGCGAGCAAGGTACGTGCACCCCGAGTCGCGTAGCGCCGCCGAGGCTGCACGTGTGCACCGACAGCTCCGTTTTGACTCTCTCTCGACCATCTCGTGAATCTTTTCGTGAGAACAGTACAACAAGGCTCGAAACCCCTTTTATATTAATGTGTTATTGTGTGTGTTATTGAGGTCTTTGCTAAATATGCGTGTTAGGGTTTGTTAAATTATGTATTCGAGATGATCTTGTGTGGAAGTAATGATTAAGCATTTTAATGGTATAACTCTCCCCTTGTTATATGTGTTCTAGTGAGATACATGGTGTTCATATGATGTAATGGAGTTGCTTATGACATAGGGAATTTGTTGATGAAATTTCATTGAGATTGCATGATTAATCACGATTTTACTGTCTCTGTTATGCCTCTGTTTTGACCTTCAAGAACTCATTATTTGTGAAGTTATGTTCTTCATATGAAATTTATTTTATCATTTTTTTTTCCGTGGGTTTTAGAATTTTGAAAATCCGATTTAAATCGAGTGAGATATGATTTTTAAAAATGATTGTGCAAGCAGTTTTCTGTAAACCCGGCAGCATGCACATATTACTTGTCCGGCATGTTTTTTATGTCTGTATGTGCTCTAACTGAAAAGTAGTCTTCATGAAAGTTGTAGCCTTACTTCTTAGCTATCTTTTGTTTTTTGAATCATGTCATTTGAAGGTCTGTAGCATGAGTTATGTGATAATTACCGAAGCTCTGTATGTATGAAATTTTAGTTTTCTGACTGCAACTCTGTTATGAATGCTTGTTGAATTATCTTATGGTAAATGACCTTATCTGTCATCAATGTCTTCATAAGTGTTGTAGATGCATGTCGTAGGGTTCATGTGCAACTAGAATCACGTTTATATGACATTTGTGCGGCAAGTTATGTTTATTTTAAAATTACTGCGTAGGTTAAATTTTGAATCACTTATGTTGTGCTTTAAAAAATAGATGCTTATGTGACTTATATGAGCTGAGATGAACTAAGTGAAGGTTGTTGTATGTGTATTCATGTGTAAAATAGTTATTAATAGGATTGTAGGTTCGACGAGCTGAATTCTCGACGTAATTACTTGTCTTGTGTGAATCTACCAGTTCGGTAACCAGGTGGGTTATTCTAAATATCTATGCCGTGAATTATGTGTATTGTTTGTGTTGGTATAATCAATGTATGCATCTGAACCATGTAGCCTTCAATGTGAGCTGTAACAGCCGTTGAACGGTTATCCCCGTTTACGTGGTACGAGCCCATTTTGGGCAGTCTCTCTATGTCCTGTACGGAGGCCATATCGTATGTAAGTCTGGGGCAGCGGCCGAAGGCTTTCAATATGTATGTCATTGTAAGACAAGGCTGGGCCTTGGTCGTCGACAGATACCCCTACTGAGTGGGCACCAATGTAAGACCTGTACGGATTCAATCGATACGAAGACACTCAATAGCTATATAGAGACGTGCATATGAGTATTTATTATGATAGGAGATGGTATATTTTATTGATTCGTGTCCGTGTTGCGACCATACCTATTTTTCTATGTTGTTATTTACGTGCATAGTGGTGAGCACCACGGTTTCCAATTGTGCTCACCCCCACTTTTCTTCACCAGGTTGAGCAGGTTGCGGGCATGACGGGATAGAGACAAGTGGGTCGGTTATATGAAATTACTTGCTTTATGCTTCCGCTTTTGATGAATAAATATGTAGTCTTTATGTACCTTTATTTGGTTATAGACACGTTGAGATTTCTTTCAATCTTGGGATTTGAAAATGTTGGATTCGATTTCACTTTTGAAACATGTTGGTTTTGGATATTCTAGTTTGTGTACTACTTGAATATCACGTGGAATCGGTTATGCATGCCATTATGTTTAGTTATTAATCATGTGAAATGGATGTTATCTGTTAATGAAAACCATGTGAAAACCGGGTAATGAATTTATGCTAGATCAGATATGACTTCATCTTTGTAAATGTTGAGTAATGCCCATGATTTAGAAAATGAGTTCGAAAATGCTTTATTGATTTTTGGGAAAGTCCGAAATTTCTTTAAAATAAAAGTGGAGTGTTACATATATTCCACACATCACTTGATTAATTAATCTAAATGGAATCTGCATATTTTCCCCCAAACAAATAAATAATTATTGCCTTTTGAATGCTTAAACAAAACATGGTTAATTCTCTCGGCGGAGAGCTGACGATTCTCTCAGCGGAGAGCTGATTATTCTTTCGTCGGTGATTTGCTTAGTGTTGTTTTCTTTTCCTCGTTATCGCCCTCATATTTGAGTGTTCCTCTTCTCCTTCTTTCGATCCTATTATCCTTATCCTTTCAAATCTAGCTAGGGTTCGACCCTCTATGACTTCTTCACCGTGCATAGGGCAAGACGATGATCTTGCCCAACGACTGAAAATCTTCTCTATCTGATCGAGAGCATAAGCTGATTGACATTGAAAACAAAGATATTCGCATTAGTGAGGAGGAATGCGGTCAAAGCTTATTTGGTAAAGTTATCGGTGAGAGAAAAGTCGGTTGGTTCGATATCAAACGCACCATGACACAGATTTGGCGCCTCCAACAGAGTATGGAAGTCAAAGAGTAGGGACACAATTATTTACAATTTCTTTTCCAAAACAGGGAAGATCTTTAACGTGTTGCTAAAGGAGCCAACTGGATCTTTGAGAATCAATATTTGATTCTTACATAATGGCAGCACGGGCTAACAGTCAATCATCAAGTGCTCCAAGAGCTTAACATATGGGTGCAAGTATTCAATATTCCCCGGAACTGGCTGAGCACCGATGTAGGTCTAAAAATTTGGTAAGTTCTTCCGCTCTGTAAAAATGTAATAGTGGTTGGCGCACGGCTACACAAAGGGAAAATATTGAGGCTGCCAGTTTCGGTTAACTTATCAGAACTGTTGCCCCGATGTGCTAATCTCAGGCTAGGGAACCAAATTGTTACTGTGAGCTTCAAATATGAAATTTGGTTAATCACTGTCAATACTACGGTTATATCGGCCATCTTGACAGAAGCTGCGCTAATCGATTGAATGACATTAAAAATGGCTCAGTTAAGGAGGGTCAATACGGGGATTGGATGAAAGCCCCAGATAGTTCTCATTGGTCAGGATCTGGTACATCAGAGTCGCATAGCCCTCCTGCTTCTGATACACCGCAATCGCCCTCTAATAATGACCCAAACCTTACAACCAGTAGCCAAGTGGAAGAGAAAAACCAATTACTACCTATAACAAGGGACTCCTCTAAACAACCTGAAGCCTCCTCAAATTCCTCACATTCACAGGATACTCCTCATCAATCCAAGCCAATCCATCGTCAACTTCAGTTGCAACACCAGGAGTCAATCTCTTCTCATCAAGAATTGGCCCTAGTGATTGCAGAACCACCAATCCCTATCAGAGAGGTGTCTAAAGAAATGGATGTAGAAATGTCAACTCCAATTCGATCCTACCAACTTCATCTAGATGTCCAGATTTCTAAACCCAAGCTCTGGAAAAGATCCCTTTCGAGGATTGGTATATTACAGAGGCAAGAGGAAGGATCAGGGCAAGAGCTCATGGCTCTTCCAGGGAAACAAATCAGAGAGGATCCTGAGATCAATGTTCAAGATGTTGGCAACACAATTACGAGTCAAGAAGAAAACAAAAACAAAAAAGCTCAAAAGAAAAGTTGGGGGCTGCCAGCCTTGAATGGCACCTAAGTGATCAATGCTAGCTGCGGTGTGGAATTGTAGAGGGATAGGTGGGCCCTCTACAATTTCCTAAATCAGAGAGTTGCATAGAACTCACCACCCAACTTTTTTCTTTCTTTCAGAAACTAAGAAACAGAATGGTTTTGTCAAATCAGTTGTGAAAAAACTTGGATATGATTTTAGATACTCCATTGTTGATCCAAGAGGTATGAGTGGGGGGCTATTGTTGCTATGGTCAGTGGATGTTCAAATTTTCAACATAATTAGCAGAGACTTCTACATTGCAGTTGAATACTCTCTTTCAGATACTGAAAGAAGTTGGGGAGTTTTTGTCTACATGAACACCAGCAGTACTATTAGATCAGCTCAATGGCACCAACTGGAGATTGATATGAACCAATGGAGATCCAAATGGTTTATAATTGGAGATTGGAATGACATCACTTCCAACTCAGAGAAGAAAGGTGATATCAGAAGAAATTCTTCAAGTTTGAGGGGATTCAAGGAGTTATTAATAGAATGTCTATGGTGGAGATTAGAATGGAAGGCTATAAATACACCTGGTGCAACAAAAGAACTGCAGAAGGTTTAGTGGAGGCCAAATAGGACAGAGGATTTGGGTTAGTGGTTTGGCTAACAGAGTTTCCAACAGCATCTATCTCTAATTTGGCTAGGAGTACCTCAGATCACTCTCTCCTTATTCTTAACTCTGGAACCAAAAAAGAAATATTTAACACTCTATTTCACTTTGATAAAATGTGGTTATCCAAAGAAAGTGTCAAGGAGGTGGTGAAGAAAGCTTGGTCTGCCAATCTCACTGGTACCCATTTTTTTCAGCTCAAGGAAAGAATTAAACTTACTAGAACAACTCTTCTACAATGGAGTGCAAAATTTAGAACTCAACAGCAGTCCAAAATTGAGAACCTCAACAAGAAACTTGCTTTCATCCAAGACAGTAGCCTAGAGAATAACTGGGAAGAGTGGAACTCAACTAAGAAGGATCTTGAGGATGCCTACAAGCAAGAAGAGTTATTCTGGCAACAAAAAGCTAAGGCACAATGGCTCAAGGAAGGAGACCGCAATACAAAGTTATTCCATGCCCTCACTCTTCACAGAAGGAGACATAATGCAATCACAAGACTGTTCACCAACCAACACAGAGTTTGTTCAACCCACCAGGAAATTGCTGATCACCTTTCTGAATTTTACTCATCATTATTCTCCACTGAAGGATCTTGGGGAGGGTACTCTCTGCTTACACTCATTCCAACCTCTATCACCTCTTTGATGAATCAGAACCTGCTCAAGCCAGTTACAGAGAAAGAAATTTATGCAACTCTATTCAGTATCAGTCCTGAAAAGTCCCCAGGAGAAGATGGTATGAAAACTTTATTCTATCAATTCTTCTGGGAGTTAATCAAACCTGATGTTATTGCTACTATATAAGTTTCTTTACTGGAAATGGCTCATTGCTAAAGTATTGGAACCACATTATCATAACCCTTGTTCCAAAATGCCCTAATCCTGACTTTCTTTCCCAATATAGACCTATAAGCTTATGTACTGTAGTCTACAAAATCCTTTCAAAATCATTACTCTGAGACTTCATTGCTGCCTTGACTGTTGCATCAATTACTCCCAATCTTCTTTTCTAAAAAGAAGGCAGGTCTTTGATAATGTGATCATAGGACAAAAAGCCTTTCATTTCCTCAACAGACATTCATCTGGGAAAAATCATTTTATGGCCTTGAAGCTAGATTTAATGAAAGCCTTCGATAGAGTGGAATGGCTTTGTGTGGAAAAGATTTTTCTGCAAATGGGATTTCAGTTAGAGTTGTGAACCTCATTATGATCTTTATTTCATCTAGTTCTTTCTTTTTCAAGGTGAATGGTGCAGTTTGTGGATATATTGATCCTTCAAGAGGGATAAGGCAAGGGGGCCCTTTGTCCCCTTACTTGTTTTTTATAGTTGTTGAAATGCTCTCTGCACTAGCTTCTTCTTTTGTGAACTCAAGAGACCTTACTGGCTTAAAACTGTCTAAGAATGGACCTGCTATCTCCCATCTGCTATTTGCAGATGACTCCCTCTTCTTTTGCAAAGCTGGGAATGATCAGGCTCTCACTGTTCTCAATATCCTTGAAAAGTACAGGTTGTTCACTGGACAAAGAGTCAATTTGACTAAGTCTGCTGTATTCTTCAGTAGGAGCACACCATCTTGTCTTCAGAGGATAATCTGTAACACTTTGCAAGGAATTTCAGTCCACAAGTCCACAAGATATCTAGGGCTACCTCTTGGGATTGGCAGATCAAAACTTCAAGCATTTCAATTCGTCATTGACTCAGTCACATCCAAACTCAACAGTTGGAAGGCAAAGCTGCTCTCTAAAGCGGGCAAAGAGGTGCTCCTCAAAGCAGTAATCCAATCACTTCCTGTCTACTCCATGTCTTGCTTCAGATTGTCTGCCTCCCTTTGTGCTGAGATCATCAAACTCTGCTCCCATTTCTGGTGGAGAAAAAGAGAGAATCATGACAGGGGTATTCATTGGAAATCTTGGGACTTTCTCACATTGCCAAAAGAAGAAGGAGGAATGAGCTTCATTGATTTAAAGAACTTCAAGACTGCTTTGATCTGCAAATAGTTATGGAGAATAACTACCCAACCATCTCTTCTTGTGAGCAGAATATTAAAAGATAGATATTTCCCTAATTGCTCAATCTTCTCTGCTGTCAAATCCTACAACTGCTTTTGGCTTTGATTTAATTGGCTTGAAGTTATCCTTATCTTTGCTAAGGGTTTTACCATTGAAATCAGAAATGGAGCTGCAACTAGGATTGATGATGTTAACTAGATCCCTTTCTCAGTGCATCCCAAACCTTTTTTGCTAGAGATTGCCCAAGGTCACATCAATTGGGTCAGAGAATTACTTAATGATTCAGGCACAGGATGGAATGAATGGTTGGTCAAACAACTTTATAATGCTTCAGATAGCAAAGCAATCCTTAACAATGCCACTCTCAAGCCAGGTCACTCTGACAGAACATATTGGAAGTTAAACAAAAAGGGCAAGTTTTCAATGTCAAGCATATACTCTTTTCTATCTGAACAAAAATTATCCACTTTGGATATCCCTTGTTGTAGCAACTCCAAACAAAAGATTGCTCATTTTAGATTCTGGAAATTTAAGATGCCAGGAAAGCTAAAACTATTTTTGTGACAGTGTGTTAATGATTCCTTACCAGTTCTATCCAATCTAATCAGAAGGGGAATGAAAATGGATTGTATCTGTCAAGGCTGCGATGAAGGCATTGAATCATCTGATCATATTTTTTTTCCATTTCCAAAAGGCATTGCAGGTTTGGGAGCTATCTCCGGTCAGTTGGTATGACCATCAATCTACAACTTCCTTCAAAAGCTGGTAGAGTCACATTAGCTCTATGGGTTCATCTGCACTTGCTGAAGAGAGCATCCAACTAACCACGTACTTGCTTTGGTGGTTATGGAAATGCCGCAATCTTTGGCTCTTTCAACATATTTCTATCCCTGCCCATATCTTGGTCAATCTTGCCCATCAAGAGTGGCTGGATTTCCCCCAAGTTTAGAGGCAGCTGCAGTTTTCTTTTGTTTTACTTTTGGTGCTCTTTTTCTGGTTTGTTCTTGTTTGCTCTTTTGTCTAGCTTAGCTCTTGGTTAGTGGATTGTGAGTCTATTTTAGTTGGTTGTTCTCTAGGCCGGTTGGCAGTGGAGATTGGGTGTTTGAGTCTGGTTGGTTTGTTCGGTTCTAGGCCACTTTGGCGAGTCCTCTCATTTTTCTTTTCGGGTTTGGCCCGTTGT
>CACSLK010028168.1:395519-409115 GCA_902706635.1 Striga hermonthica | reverse complement strand
GGAGAATCCAACATTTCCCATCTGCAATTTATGAATTTTATATCACCACCAATTCGTACCTTTATGGGCCTATATTACAAACTAGGTAATGCTATGATTTTTATACTCCGTCGAATTTTTAATACCTAGAGGCCATTATAGGGGATCAATTTATTATTTGGTACATGTTTTGCATAATATATGAAGATGTTTTTACGACATTAGGGGGAGATATAAGCATAAATTTATTAATGCCGTGAAATATGCGAAATACTAATGTTTTCATTATTGGAGACCACGCAATAAATATTGAACTTGAAGTTCATATTATATTTCTGCCAAGCGAAATATATAGTAATAATGGAGTGGCCGATTTGTAAATATATAGATGTACCACAAAGTGAGCAAATTTCTTAGGGAATGATTAACTCCTTAATGCTTGAAGCATAAGGTGATATAACTAATATGATGTATGAAAATCCGCGGAAAATGTATATTCAAGAACTAACACTCCATTATAAGAAACTCCTGAAGAGTTGATCCAGTACATCTTGCACGTGCATCAAACCATTATAGTACTGGAAATGCGGAAGAACCAAAATTAGATGTTACGGGAAAAGATTATGAATATGGCTATCATATGGTTGAGAGAAAAATATAAGTTGAATATCATAGTTGTCGACAACATACTTGCATACGTGATTTCTTTACTATCTCAAATAATGATACGGATCAAAATAACAAACGTGCTAGAAGCGCTTAGGTTGATTGAGATAGAAAGGAAAATTGAGGCAGAGCTTTCACTCGCTAACCGATATATCCCAGGCGGATAGCATATCCCAGAAGGATGATGAATATTTATATGAAACATGTGATGTGGTGGTGTGATGTAAATATAGCGAGATTATGCTCATGGGTTTATGCAGACACCCAAATATTTATTTAGATAAGTTCTCTCGTTATCAATGATTCCGCAAGTTAATATTTATGGCAGCAATATTAACATGACTATTGAGTCATATGTGAAAGTCCTGGATGGTCTTGAGTACCCGAGATGAAATGTAATTAAATAATAACAGTTTAATTATTTAAAATTGTTGGTAAGATGTGGTACAACCAACTACTTTCTTCCTAAAGAAGTAAAGTAAGAAATTCAAGGTAGAACCTTGTGTATAAGGATAATATACAAAATGATAATCTCGGTCAAATAGATTATGTGGTGAACACTATGTAAAAGATTAAAAAAGTTAGCTCATGCTTATAGACGGAGTAAGAATGAAACTTTTGGTTAAATACCAAAGAGTATTATCTCGACTTGTAGATAGAGCATCTCCTAGAAGGAATATTTTTTACCTAACCAATATACTTGAATTTCTTTCAGAGATGTAAAATTGTAACACCAATGAATGTCAAATGTTTGGAATTTGACAAAGAGATAAAGATCTAAAGAGACAAATGAGGATATTATAGGACCTGAAGTTCCAATGGACTTGAAGTTCACAAACGACCTGAAGTTTATTGCGCTGAAGTTTTATCACGCAAACTGCATCAGGCCTGATACTGCATTTGCGATGAATTTGCTAGCAAGATTTACTATTTCTCTTCTTAAAGAGATATTATGATAAATTTGAAAATATCCCATTATGTTTTCATGTATGTTGAGTTTTCTTTGGACTTGATATATGATATCGGTGGATAAGGACATCAGTTGTATAATTGATCCCTTAAGTATGGGTCCTCAATTGGTTATATACATCTCAAATTGTATGAACTATTTACTATTGGTTATTGAAATTTAACTCATATTTATCCTGAAGATAACTTAGTTTGTGTTCCACAAATAAATTATAGAAATACATTTGATGATATTTTTGAATCTATATTAACTCCGAAAGAGAAACAAATGACGATTTTATGTTAGAAACTCTTACCTTGAGGGGGAGCAACATACAATTATGAATGTAACTAAAAAGGTTTTCCCTTCAGGGGGAGCGATAACTAAATATCGAAGATCGAGCCCGGAAGGTTAATTATAATCCTGAAAATTAGGCCTTGTTGGCCGGTGTTGTACTCTTTTTCCCTTGACTAAGTTTTTTTCCTATTGGGTTTTACTTAGTAAGGTTTTTAACGAGACAGCAAGTGTAACACATAAATTTGCATATGTCATGTACTCTTTTCCTCGACTATTTTTTTCCACTGGGTTTTATAGCGAGGTGTTTAACGAGGCAGACATGATGCGGTAATGTCCAAGGGGGAGTGTTGTAAATATTAATTTGTGGACATTACCTAAATGTAGTCTTTGTATATATGGGTCAGGAGCCCATTAGGTCTTTAGTGATGTATATTGTATTCCTTTATATATAGGGGTCAAGTGAATGAATAAGATGATGGTTTTGACGGCATACTCTTATTCTCTTCTACTGCTTTCTCTCTCTTTGTATATCTATCATATACATTGATCTTACATATTGACAATCTATATTACAATACTTTCCATAATTTCTTTCCGTATATGCATGAGGTGTGGAAATAAATTACGTGGCTATTTTGAAGGAATTTTTTTTTTTGGAAGGCCAAATTGTTGGGCTCAATTGGAAGTAATTTATTGTTTGAAGGGCAAAATTGTCGGGCTCAATAAATCAATGGCCCAATGTATGGGGCATTTAAATGGATAAATATTTTGGGGCATTTAGTCCATATCACGTCTTCCAAGCCCGATAAAATCATGTCGCGACTCATTCACTCCAAGACCCGTCGTCCGTGAACAAGTCTCGAGGGGGTATTTGTAGATGCATTAAATTTGTGGCCAATCAAATGGCGCCACGTGAAAATTAATTTAATAAAAATCAAGTCATATTTTCTATTTATATTTTAGGAATTTCCATAAATTTAATTCCTAAATTTAAATAGTTAATTAATTGATATATTAATATTTTAATTCTTGACCAATCAAAGAATGCCAAGTGTCATATCTTATTTCTTGGTAAATAAATCAAATATCTTCTTGAATATCTTGGAATATCTAAGTAAATCTAGAAGATCTTATGTGAATCATCATGGACCAATCAAATCGTGTCCTACGATTCTTAAATTTGGTAGGGTGCTCTCTCCTACGCCTATAAATATGGACGCTCCCTAATGTCAAAACACACATCTCATAATTCATATGCAAGTTCAAAAGCTCTAGAGAATTCTCTCTACAAGTTTCAAAGTGTTCTTGAAGATTCGAAGCCGTTCTTGAAGATTCGAAGGGAGATTCAAGCACATTCAAGCTGAAAACCGACATTTAATCCGGAAACAAGCTACCAAGCCTCCGAATTACGTTCGTATTCAAGTTCAAGTTCAAGATCTCTCGACGAGATTCAATTGTTCTTGAAGATTTAAATGCGTTCTTGACGATTCAAAGCAAGATTCAAGCGCGTTCAATCTCAAGACTAGCGTTCAATCCAGAAACAAGCTGCGAAGTCTCCGAATAACGTTAGTAAATTCAAAACCAGCATGAAGAAGATCCGAGATCTACTTTGCGGCGAAGACCAAGGATTCATGTTCTTCGCGTTCTTGGGATATTTTGACGTTTGATCCAGGAAAAAGCTTTCAAGCCCTCGGATTACGTTAATTCAAGTCAAATCAAGTCAAGGAGAAGATCAAGCCGAAGATTTTGCTCCAAGACTTAAAAATTGTTTGTGAGAAGAATCAGAGGAGAAAATAGAGATTGTAACCCGCAATATTTATTTTGATTCAAGAAATTCATTTGAATAATATTTTTCGTGTTTTTAAAAATTAATACACGAAATTTGTTGTTACACTTGCAATTTGAAACAATTGAATGTTGATTAGTCGAGTTAGGGTTTTGTTGATTCGGTATGATTAGTTGATTAAACACATTTTAATTGATTTAGCGGCTTTTAGACATAGGCTCGCACGAGATAGATGATTTCGTAATTGAATAGTCTATAGGTTTTGGATTGAAATACATGCTTATCGATGAACCCTCCTTTGTTACGAAAAGTTATTGGGATTGGATAATTGACCTGTATTGTATGCTCGCGCGTGTTCCTCTATGTTCAATCCCTTGTTACGAAGAGTTATTGGGAGCGGACCGCTAGATGTTCAAGCGAGAGTGTCAATCTGGAATAGAATGATTAATGTCCCAGATTTGCAAATAGAACTTGAATTGATTATCTTAGTTGATAATTCTCAATTCATCTTATTAGAATGTTTAGAATTTCATTTTGTTTTGTGTGTGATCAATATCGATGCTAAATTTCGAACTGTCTTCCTCGAGAGATCGACCCGCTGAACAAATCTCTTGATTCGGTACCCGGTAAAAATAAAAAATAATTTGCTACAATTTCGAACAAAGGTAATAGTATACATACCCATAGATTATATATAGACTTGCTTAAAATACTAATAATAATCTAATAGTCTAAAATTTATTGATATATAACCTTCCAAGTAAATTTCTTATGTTTTCATCATTCTCGAAAAGAAACTTTTTTTTTCTAAGACAAACGCACCCCACGGTGGGGTGGGAGGATTGAGGCTACACCCCAAACCTGTAAATATATGTCCCTGAGAGGGCTAATAAATCAAGAGTCTACATCAGAGTCGAATATACATAAAAAACACCTCAACAAATCAAAAAATACAAGAATCGTAGAATGTCCCAAGAGGTGACAAAAGCAACTCCACATGAGAAAACGGCCTGGCTATGGAGCGGGGGGGAGGGGGGCCAGGTGTGAGGTCCATAACATCAAGTCCAAGCAGGGTCAGATGGTGGCGGCTGTCCAAATATGAAGGAAGGGTACTCCAGCTGGTCCATCCGAATGAGGTCCGAAGCCGGAGCGGGATGTCCTCGGGGTGAAGGATGCGTCTCTGAGGTATATATGCCCCGGTGCTAGCAAGGAAATCAGCAGGATGGTTTCTCTCTCGAAATATGTGCGAGATCTGGTAGTGAATCGAGCGGAGGGTGTCTCTGATGCGCATAATTGGATGCTGGATATGCTACGAGCCTGGTGGCCAGATGTCAAAAGTGTGATGACAGCTGCAGCATCCATCTCTATCCAAATATGGAAGAAGATCGAGGCGGAAATCTGAAGATATCGATCTGAAGCACCTGAATCTATGCGTCATAACTCGAGGAGGCCCGGAGAGGGCCATGGAAAGCAGTGATGAGTGTCCCACCTTGGTCCCTAATCAGGCCTCCCCCTCCACCAGCTCCGGTATGTCTATCGAATGCGCCATCAGTGTTTAGCTTAACCCAAGGAGGCTTGGGTTTCAGCCAAACAACGGTCCTGGGTCGTGAGTGCTGGACAAGCGGAGGGGATGGTGGCCTCAAGCGGTGGAGCGGCATACAACCTGTCCAGTTTCTCTTCTCGAACAAAAACTTAAGAAAACAAAAACAGTTATAAATACGTTTTTGGTAATAGATGAATTAGATTATTATTCCAATATTTTGTTTTTCTTTTTGTTTGGGGGGAGGTGGGTGGAATATAATATTAAAAAATAATTTAATATAAACTTGACAAAGGAAACAGCAAGACTAACATAAGATAAACATTTGTTGGTTTTAAAAATACTGTATGAAAACTTGACAAAGTGAAGCTAATATTGTACACGTATAAACTTGCCTCTACATGTCTAAGTCATGTCTTTTGTCTTTTGTGCACCTACTTGATGATGTTTACTCCAAGTCATGCATGTATAAGATTTAATAATTAGATTGTAACATGCTTATGCATACAAGAAAATGTATTTAATAATTTTAATATAGTCCATAGACATATGACCTTTTATGCTTATCTACATTTAAATAACAATGCAAATAATATAGAGTTTGTAAACATAGCTAATTTTAATATTTACATTTCATAACAGTTCATATTGAAGGCATTATTAAGATAACATATTACCTTTTATGCTTATCTCTAACCGACAAAAATCACACAGGTCAAAATAAAACAAGGTTTACACACGTGATTAACTTTTATACTTATCTCTTATTCTATTGTTTATGTGAGAATAATAAATAATTCTATAATAATCTCAATATCATTTATGCTTATCTCTAACTTCAATGTAAACAACCACGTGCTTAGTTTACCCATATATAATTTCTTTTATTGATAAGAGTATAATTTATAAATTACGAGAAAATACTCATTTTTTCTTCCTCTAATTATATAAATTATAGGAAAATACTCACTATTTCTTCCTCTAATTAGCTTTGTCCATATTTCTTTTATTTTTCGGTAACTCTGTTTCAATACTATACAAATATGTACTGAAAAATTACAGTTCTAATTTTTCTCATTGTTTTCTCTGTTTGAGTTCAAAAAACAAGATATATTCAGGATATTAACAATAACAAATCTACGGGATGGAGAATTTAGATACCTAACGTAGTTGGAAAAGTGAAGAAAGAGACGGAGTCGAAAAAAAATAAATAAAAGCAAACCAGAAAATGTTATTACAAGTTTTTATGAAACATTAAATTTATGTATTTATATGCAAGCTTTACATTTATAGTTACTGTATAAGTATGATTGAGGTGGTTGACGACTTTAGGGTTATGGTGCATTTTCAGTTTGGTTCTCGAGCACATGTTACCAATACCAAAAAAAAAGTTATTATAAGAACAATACAATTCAATGTATGTAAATCGATATATTAAATAAGTAGCACAATAATTAAAGTAGCGTGTATTCACATCAATATGCCAAGCCAAAAAAAAAAAATAATAATAAAAATTGTAGAACAAATACAATGAAATCCCATACGAGTTCCGAATTTCTGTGTGAAAATTTCAAATCGAATACAAAAGGTTGATCTTTGTATAAAATACAATCTAAAATTTTTTTTTTATTATTTTTTTTTTCAAAAATCTACTTTTCGTTATCAAAATTGTAGATCAATCACAAAAAAAAAAAAAATCAATCTTTTTTTTTCCAAAGACATCAACACTCATATTAATAAGTCAACCGGCCAAAAAATGTACAAAGTCCAATCCACAGCCTATAATATGGGAGGTTACAAATCAGAATGCAACCTAATCGAAATACAATAAATCAAATCTATTACACACAACCAGCTAAAGAAACAAAGACAGAAATCAAAGCACATCAACAACAACAAGCCAAATACACAAATAAGAACATACCACTGACACTAGACCTAGTATATTCCTATATGCTCTAGTTATACTTCTATGAAGTCCCTCCAATCTTGCACTGCACTGTCCACGATCCTATTTGTTGTCAACCCTTTGTTCTCAAACACCCTTAAATTCCTCGCCTTCCATAACCACCATAAAATATAGGTAGTTAATTGAATTCGATCTTCATATATCTCTTTGTACTCCATAGAACTCACCACCACCACCAATCTTGAAAGGTGATTTCCTCCTCTGCAGGTTTCTGCCATTGCACTGGGGCCAATCTTCAAATGGCTTGAGCTTTGGAACAAAGGAATAGAACATGCTCCACTGTTTTCTCATTTTCCCCACAACATTTGCAAATAAGATCCACCACCATCCCTCTCCTCTTCAGATTACAATTCACATGAAAAATATTGGTAAAACATCTCCAAATGAAATGCTTGATCTTACTTGCCACCTTGAGATTCCAGCACCTCATCCTTGCCCTCTTGTTGTTCTGTGCTAATCTGCTAGTTTCAGCCCATTGAATCCTGCACCACTCCTGCCTGCATAAGTCCTCATAAGCTCTTTTGATAGAAAACCTCCCTTTCTCAACAAATGTGCATTGTCTTAAATCTGCAGCTCTTGGATTAAGAATATTGATGGCTAGGATTTTCTCAGCCACCTCAGTCTGGAAACGAATTTTCACCAGCACCTCATCACATTCACATCCATTTGCCAAAATGAGATCTTTCACTCTGAATTGATCACCATCCAGCCGTACTCTAAGTTCAGGCATATCAGGAATCCAACAGAAATCACTAAGCTTAGTGTCAACCCCATTCTTTATCACAATGCTCACATGATTTTTAAGCCAAGGGATAAAAGAAGACCAAGAGGTCTATAACCATGAAACTCCTAATTTCTTAGCAGCCTCGAAGATAGAGCAAGAGGAAAAATACCTGGACTTTAGAACTTTGCTAATTAGCAGATCAGGCTTCTCACAAATCCTCCAAAGTTGTTTTAGTATTAAAGCTTTATTGAACAACTTGATATTCTGGAATCCCAAGCCTCCATTCTACTTTGACCAGGTCATCTTTTCCCAAGCCAGCCAAAAGACCCTTTTACTACTACCCTCCTCTTTCTTCCACCAAAACTCAGCCAAAAGCCTGCAGATCTCCTTTCAAATCCCCATTGGCAAAACAAAAGCATGACATTACAAAGATTGGGAGAGCATTCAAGACAGCCTTAACCATAACTTCTTTCCCTGCAGTAGATAAAAACTGATTCTTCCAACTACAAATTCTATTTCTAACTGCCTCCACCACAAAATGAAAAGCTTCATGTTTAGATGCTCCAATCCCCAGAGGAAGCCCTAAGTACATTGAAGATCTCTTCACAATCACCCCTGTGAGAATGGAGCAGATCTTCTCTTTCATAGCTACTGGACAATTTCTGCTCATGAACATTGATGATTTATGAAGGTTTATATTTGGTACTTCTAAAGCAGACTCATCAACAAAGTGGCATGATGTTCACCTACTTTGCAAAAAATAAGTGCATCGTCCGCAAAAAGGAGATGTGTGATCATTGGCCCCTCCTTAGACAATTTAATACCCTGAAGAACCCTTGATTCACATTATAAGCTAGCACAACAGAATAAAGTTCTGAAACCAAAAGAAACAGGTAGGGTGATAAAGGGTCACCATGCCTAATTCCTCTAGTTGGAGTAATATAGCCACAAACACTGCCATTAAGACTGAAAGAAAATGGTGAAGTAGAAACACATGCCATTATCCATCTAATGAACTTAGAGTGGAAACCCATTTTCTTCATAGCCAATCTGATACAATTCCACTCCACACGGTCATATGCCTTCTCCATGTCCACTTTTATTGCCATAAACACATTTTTACCAGTCTTGTGCCTGTTCAGAAAGTGAAATACCTCATGAGCAATTACCACATTATCTAGAAGTTGCATCCCTAGCACAAATGTTGTTTGGGCTTTACTAATACATCCATCAAGACAACCTTTGTGTCTTTCTGCCAGCACCTTTGCAATAATCTTTTACAATACGCCACATAGGCTTATTGGTCTGTAACTGCTCAAATGCTCAGGATAAAGGCATTTAGGTATCAAAGATATTACTGATTCCAATTTTTGAGTATAATACATGAGGAGAAGAAGTTAGACACAATTTTGCAAATATCCCTCTTCACTATATGCCAGAAGTGTTGAAAGAATGATGCAGTCATCCCATATTCCCCAGGGTGTTTTTCAGGGGGCAATTGAAGAGAGCAGCATGAATTTCTTCCTCACTCACCTGTGTGATTAAATCATTGTTAGTGCCATCTGATATGGTCTGAGGAATATGGTTAAGAAGCTCCTTCCCCTTTACAGACCCTTCTGAGTTAAATAGATGAAAGTAGAAGTTGACAATATGCTCCTCCAATTTTTTGTTATCTTCAATAACCTCTCCTGACCCTGACACTAACCTCAGAATGGAAGTTCTCTTCCTCCTTTGGGCAGCAAAGGCATGAAAAAACCGAGTGTTCCTATCTCCACCTTTAAGCCGTAATGCCCTAGACTTAGCCTTCCAGTATTATTCTTCCTCTATGTAAGCCCTTGTCAAGATCAAGTTTGGTGGAACACCAAGCAACCCAATCAGTGTCTCCTCCCTTAGCTCTCATGTCTTCCATTATAGCAGTTAGGATGTAGATCAGTTTCTCATATTCCTTTTAATGGGTTTGTACCAGGTCAAGAGAGCCCTTCTTGTATTCTTAACCTTCTGGTGCACTTTAAACATCTCAGAGCCAACAATGTCACCCACCTCCACTGCTCCCTCAATCCCTTCCATTTTAAGCCAATTTTTATCACACATAAATCTCTTTCTAGATGGCACCAACTTCAGTATCATAAAGAATAACATTGTGATCTGATGGACATATGAAGAAGTATGACACCTCCATCTTAGGGAATCATTGCAGCCAATCCAGAGATGTAAATAGTTTGTCAAGCCTCTCCTCTACATAACCATCTCCACTTCTATTATTTCCTCATGTGAAGAAAGCACCTCTCTGATCCTGCTCTTACATTTCCATCTCCAAAATGAAATCTCTGAAAGGTAAGAAACTGTGCTCAGCCCTAGGAATCCCTCCCCTTTCTCATCATTACTCACTATATCATTCCAATCCCCAGCTATTCCCCAGCAAACACCCCAATATCTCTTCTTCTCAAGCAAAAACTCCCACTGAAGAACCCTCAGATTCCTCTCAGTACTCATGTATACAAAATAAGCCAACACCAATCACTCAACCGAGATCCTCTAGCTTCAATTTGAATACAAAAGTCATTACCAACAAGTTGCCTGACTTCCATAGACTGATCCCACATAAGAAGAAGACCACCTTTAGAACCATCAGGTTCCTCTAGATGACATATGTCCTGAAACCCCAATTTATTACACACTGTTCTAGTAATTTTTTTATTTTATTTTTTTGTTTATGAAAGAAAGATAATGTGAGGGTGGTGGATTCTTCCTGAATCAAGATTTGAAAAACTGTAGAGAGCCCACCCAGCCCTCTACAATTCCACACTATGGCCTTCATTGGTCACATTAGGGCCACTCAAGGCTGGCCTTCTCCACCTTCTTTATAGATATCTTAGTTCTCTTCCCCTTGTGTTCCTCCTTAGTGTCATGATATTCAACCAATTGAAGTTGTTTATCCCCTCCTCTCTCCCTTTTCCCACCAATAATAGTCATGGATCTCCTTTGAGATATAGGGTTCCTCATGAGTCTTCCCATTCTGACAGATGATCTTTTGCATATTCTCCTATTATCAGGCAGTTGAACATCAGAACCTTCTTCAATTTCCTTCTGAGAGTGACCATCCTCAGCTAGAACCATGATATTTATTTTTCCTTTGCCCTCCTCCATGTTCTCTCCAACTGCTTTCTCTTCCTCTACACTTATTGGCGAAATCACCAATTCAAGAGACTTCCCTACTCCCTTATCACAAGGAGCTTGAGATGCTGAAGAGCCCCCTTCCCTATTGTCCCCTTTCTCAGATTGAACCGGCTGTCTAGATGTGCTTACAGCAGCATTTGTGTCCATCATAGAATTTCTCGGAGGAGTGGCCTTTTTAGGTTCAGATCCACTAGTGTAAGACTTCTTCTTTTAAAAGATATCTCCAACTTTAAGCCAATCGCCAAACTGCCCTTCCCGAAGGCATCGATTCTCAATATCTATTAACCGAATTGCACAGTTCTTGTCAAGATGACCAATGCACCCACAATAGTAGCACAAGTTCACTAATCTTTCATATTTAAATTGTACCATAGTTTGTTGATCTTCAAGTTTGACCACTGTGCAGCGCGACAAAGGCTCCTTAGTGTTTATGGTTGCTAACAATTTATTGTAGCTTCCTTCTTCTCCCCCCAATCTACATATAGTAACGTTCTTAACCCCATCAAACACATCCCTAATTTTAAGCCCAACTTCGCTGCTCATCCACTTAAAGGGAACATTTAAGACATGAACCCAAAGGTTACCTGGTCGAAGCTCCTGTGCTTGATGGTTAACCCCTGACGCCACTCTCTCAAAACCAGATATTGGTTCTCAAATAACCAACTATGGCCCGCAGCTACCCTTTTTTTTATCATCTTCTGAATTGAAGATGAATTGGAAGAAATTCATTTCCAGTTCTCGAACCTCTAGTTGTTATTGAAGACGCCATATCGTGCTCACAGTTCTTTTGATCCCAAGAAGTGATGCCTTTTGATCACCAATCACTTTACCAAACAGACTTTTCCCGCATTCCTCCTCGCTCGTCACTATGTCTCTTCGTTGAATCTCAACCCCTGCAGATTCCTTCATTGGCAACGAGAATTTTTTAAATTTTTTGTAGCCTCGTCCCCAATTTCCCCCAAATCCGCCATTGATAGAAAAACAAAAACAACGTACGAAAACAATATGAAACAAAGATTATCTTCACCAAAGGAATGTTTTTGCCTCCCACCTGAGAGAATCGCCCAACTCCAACCTGTGAAAATTAAAAAAATCAATCTGGGTATCAAAGTCGAGTTAAAATGAGAAGTTTTTTTTAAAAAAAAAAATTACTTTTTGTCTTAAAAGTGAAGACCGCACACGAAACATTGCATTTTGTTGAAAACTGAAAACGATCTAAACAAAATCGTACAAACATATGGTTATTCTCTAGGCTTGGCATAGCCTCCTTCTTTGTACAAAAAATAATAATAATTATAATATGTAAAAAAATAGGAATACATGATACTGAATAAAAACTATAAATATATTAACTAATTATAGAATTTCAGTATGCTAATTCAAAATCGGAAATGATACTTGAGCTAGAAAGCATAACTAAGTAAGAAAATCGAATTTCATGTCTTAAATTCAACATGAGTCGAAAATTTCGAAGATGAAACGTGAGGAGAGGAAAGAGTGAAGCGGCGCAAATGGCAAGCCTAAACCTAATGCCGACCAAATGTTATTATAGGGTCGATCTTACACGTAAATTTCGGTTGATTATTGTCAACCGTTCGATCCTTTTTTTTAACTGAATTGTATTTGGGCTCTCTTTTTTTGGGCCGTTTGCAATAAAAAAAAAAAAGAAATTACACCATGTACAACATATATCACTTTTTATTGCAAAATTATCACATGTATAACATTAATTGTAAAATTACTAGATATATAAAAATAATTAACTTAAATGCAATTAATTGATGTCATGATTGTTCTTTTATTATATAATTTTAATTTAATAAACAAAATTGCCTTTTAAAAAGACAGAAATAATAAAGCCCGTGCATCGCACGAGAACTGTACTAGTTTTGTTAATAGATGTGTGATTTGGTATTATTATTAGGATATAATTTTTAGATTTTAGCCTATTTATTTAGTAGATGCGTGATTTGGTATTATTATTAGGATATAATTTTTTGATTTTAGCCTATTTATTTAGTAGTTACCGTAGTTAGTGTTAGCGTGATTTAGTAGTTAGTTTAAGTGTTTTAAATACCATATCGGTGGTCATACCTGTCTAGCCACCGGTATGCTGTATTACTGGTCGGACCGTTAATATCGGTGGTATTACCGAACTAGTAAATAAAATGATATATACATTTATATATAAAAATGTATGATACCAAATGCAAAAAAGTAAAAAAAATAAATGACCATAATCATTAAATTTAACTTACCATTGAGATAAAAATAAAACATTATAACTACCAATTTAATTTTATGTTTTAAATTAATAATTTTTTATTTTTTATTTTGTTTACGACCAGTATTGTGGACTGGTATTTACGGCATGACCCCAGTACAAACTGGTATAATCATAAATTCGGTACCCTGTGTGTCATTACACTGTACCAATGGCCGTTATCTGGTATTACCGACCGGTAAGTTACAGTATTGAAAACACTGGTTAGTTTATTAGATTAGGTTT
>CACSLK010028168.1:302391-314722 GCA_902706635.1 Striga hermonthica | reverse complement strand
AAAATTTCATTTATTCTTTTGGGACCATTTAAGACTGGTTTCCTCCACCTCATGATCAAAAAGGTTATCAGAAAGTTTAATCTTTTTCTTATCAGACTCTATATTATGAGTAGAGAGGACAAGCTCTAGAGATTCTCCTCTCCTTTTGTTTTTACTATAACTATCAATGTCTAAGTTCTGAGGGACCTGAGTATAAGGGTTAATAGACATATCAACAGAATCAGCGTCAGGAGAGTTAAGTTGTTTTCTAGTGACATACCTTTTTTTCTTGTTCACTGTTCTGTTCCCAATAGAAGAAGATAAGATATTTACCTCAACTAGTTGAGATTAAGAAAATTGAGGTTCCTCTATGGCTTTAAGAGCTAAAGAGTTACCCTCTGTGGGAATATCACTATCTGAGCCCAATCCCCCACTACCCCCACCTTCTACAACTACCAACTGCCTATTATCATTAGTGGCTTTGTCATTTGAGTGTTCTGTATGAAGTGACTCTCCTCCTGCCACACTTTTGTATTGACTATGATTAGGGCTTTTCTCACCTTGTTGCTCACTATCTTCTTGACTACCAGAGTCAAAGAAAGTAGAGCTTTTGATGCTAGAACATGTGAAAGAATTGACTCTAATCCATTCCCCAAATTGGCCTTTGTTAAGCATATTATTATTAACATCTTCTTGTTTTATCAGACAGTTACGGTCAGAGTGACCTATTTTACCACAGTAATAGCGGAATCGTAGAATATTCTCATACCTAAAGTCGATCCAGCAATTCTCTGGTCCCATCTTGATGTATGTACCTCTGAGTATGGGATCTTTTAGCTTCATCTCCACAAGCACTTTTAATATATGGCCATGGGTGTGACCAGCTCCTGGCAATAGCACATCAAGGACTTTTCAAATTTTTCTTCTTATCTTTAATCTTGTATCTGCTGAAATCCAATGTAGTGGGAGATTGATGATCTGAACCCATATCTTTCCTTTTTTATCCTCCTCTGTGAAATCTAGCTTTAGTGGGTCTCAAACTTCAGAAGAAGGTACTGGCCGTCGAAGGCCCATGTTTTTCCTCGTAGTATTTTTTCTCTGTCTTCCTCTGACTGAAACACAAACTGGAATTTGTTTGCTTCGAGGCTCCGAATAGAGAACGGTTTTTGTGTTGCCTAGATATTGGAAAGATGAGTTGCATTCCGGCCATTGAAATTCACCTTTTTTTTCTCCAAAGCTTTTGCCAATTAGACTTAATCTGCATTCTGTGAGTCATATGGCAATATCTGAATCAGATAACTCAACTCCATCCACTTCTTTATTTGAGAGTTTGATTTTTAGCATCATGTCTGATATTTTATGCTCCATATTAGATCTGCTTGTATATCTTTGTTGGTTGCTCTCAATCCCAAGGAACCCTACCAACTCTCGCTGAAATAGAGGTCTAACAGCAGGGGAAAGAGGACAAAAACCCTAGGAATTGTGAAAGGGTACTTAGCCGAAAATAAGGGGAAGAAGGACTAAGATGTGAATGAGAAGAAGAAGAGCTAAGATGAATAAGAACGAAAGAGAAGAGTTGAGGAACAATGGTGAGAAAACCCTAGAAGACAATTCAACTCGTGGACACTGAATCTCTAGAGAGAGAAAATATCTCAGAAACGAGAACTCTCAATCCAGATTTAAACCAAGGTTCATGGAGCCAAAATTTTCAAGTCGTGGATTACTATTTTCTACCAATAGGGCCGAAATTTGTAAGGCTTTGACAGTCGGTTTTACACAAGAAAATTGGGCCGAATTGTTAAGTCAAAATGATCCAAGTCCAAGGTTCGAGAAAAGGTCAAGAACGGTTTGAAAATAAATCTACGCGATAATCTGAAAAATATCCGAATGATTCGACGAGCAAATAAAAATAATTAAAAGCAAACACTGCAAATAAAATAAAACCAAGCAATTAAATAAAATAAAAACGCAAATAAATAAAAATAAAATGCGAGAAATATATAAACCGAAAGGGGTACCACAATATGTGTCAATTAAAGTTCATCGAGACATGACTAATTCGCTACATTATGTATAAAAATTGATAATAAATAAAAAATAATAATTTTAAATCTACTTATAATTTAACCTATTAATATTTTTATGATTTTAAAATAAGTATGAAAGAAAGATTGAAAAAAAAATAATGTGCCTTATAAATCACATTTGGAATAGGATATGTAACATAATTAATGCTCTTAAAAGGACAAAAACTATTTAGTATATTTATGGCGATTTCAAATAATTATTTTTGAATTGAGGTTAATTTAAAATTCGTCCAAGCCAAATCTCAAAACATGAAAATATCACATAAGATCCTGAAGCATTCAAGTTTGTCATTTAGGTTCAGAATATTTTGGAGTTATATATTTAGGGATATCAATTTTTTAAATACCTATAGTACTATAATCCATATATACAAACAAAACGAAATATAGAAAAATTGAAAGGAATAAATAAATTCATTATATTAATTAATTAGAGAATCTTTTTGTAATCTCTTCATATATATTAATTCAAAACGTGTTGAGCCTAAGTGGCAGATTCTCACACTTCGGATGCTGACATGTCGAAATCTATGCTTCGTGATATTGTTTTCATATTATTTTTGCTCTGGAGTTAGGTTTGGTATTAGCCATAAATAATTTTTATCATATATTTCTTAACTCAACACCGTGTTGTACACGGGTATTGTACTAGTACATACTTTTATAGTCAAATATTGGTTCGCGAAACATTTGTTTGTTGGAAACGATTAAAGAATGAATTATAAAGGAAAAGCAACAAGGAAGCGGAAGATTTTCACCCATGTTTTTCAAGAGACTATATTTGATTATTAAAAATTAGGTTACAATTTGAAATTGGTATATTGTTAAAAATTTATTTTTTTTTTATCTCGACTACTTGCAATGAGTTCAATAATTTAATCGATTTTAGTTTTTTTTTCATTAAAATAATCCTAGTTCCCTAATTATGAGAGAGGTTGAGGTATTGGAGCTCGAACAATCCACCGGAGTTTGAGGAGAAGCTTATCAGCTCGTTCAGTGTCCCGCCCACCCTCGCAGAAATCGCGCGACAAATTGGTTGTTGCTCAGGTCGAGCTCAAAAAGATGCAGGTCGAGGATGGAGTCGCGGAGGACGTACGATGGGGGGATCGAGCGGGTTGGGCCCGACCTTGTTGTGGATGATTAGGTTGCGTTCGAACTCGAGTGGGGGCCAACATGAGGCTACGCCGTAGGTGGAGAGGGGGAAGGGTGGGAGGCGTTCGGAAGGGGTTGTGACTCAAAAGAAGATGTGGAGGCAGCGGAAAAAATCACCAGTTCTGAAGATGATGGACGTTGTCGGGTGCGCGGCGTCGCGAGGAGTCCAGAGGTGTCATCGAATTTTTGTGGGTCGTAGTAGATCGCCCGGAAATTGAAGAAGAAGACTGACATTTGACAAGAATTTTATATCTAAAAACTTTGACCGGAGTAATTGGAGAAATTGACGACATTATAGGTGAAACTTTCACTGAAAATTTAGGACGTGAACGGGGACGATAAGAGCTTCAAGTTGATGTAAAAAAAATTTCTATTATAGGCGGTCGGCGGCAACGAGCTACGGAGGTGGTATTTTTTTCTTTATTTATTTTGAGGGGCTCATATTTTTTTAAATTTTGATAAGTTCTATGAACTATTTATTGTCCACATCACTCTCTTTACACCTCAGATTAAGGAGAAGATCCTGAAGATCAGAACTTTAAACTCTACTCTTAATAAGGACAGATGGGTGTGGAATATGGATAGTAAAGGGTTGTATTCTGTCAAAGGTGCTTACAATGATCTGATAGTAAAAAAAAATGGAGAAGCTGGGACATTGCTGAAGGAAGTAATTCAACAGCAAGGCTAATCAAAATTAGAAGGAGAACTTGGAGGATGCATGTTAAAGGTAAACTGAAACATTTTCTTTGAAAGTGTTTCAACAATGTGCTCCCAGTGGCTGGAAATTTGCTGAGGAAGGGACTTCTGATTGGCCCCATATGTGAGGGATGTGGGGAAGAGATTGAAACTGCAGAACACTTGTTTTTTCACTGCAGGAGGACCAAAACCATCTGAAAATTAGCACAGGTGAACTGGGAGGAAGCTATTCAAAAAGCTGAGGATTTCAAAGATTGGTGGTGTTTGGTATGCTCTGTGGGGGAGAAAACAAGTGGCTGAGGACAGAATCTAATTAACCACCTACATATTATAGTGGTTATGGAAATCGAAGAATCTTTGGAAGTTCCAAAAGGTTCGTATGCCTGAAGAAGTAGTTGTGAGAGCAGCATGGAGAGATTGGCAGGAATTTTCATCCCTTTCCAAGAGTATGAGCTAGTTGAAGATACATGGAGCTAGGTCCTTGAGGTTCAGTGGCTGCAGGTTCTTTCTGCCTAGTATCATGTTCTGGTTTGGTGCATTTGCTGCTTTAGCTTTATTTCTTTTTCTTTTGGTCTTTGATAGTATTAGTTTGGTATTGAACCCAAGGTCCCAGCTGAGTGTTAGCTGCCTTGGGGAATTATTCTGTTTGTATAGCTATTTCTAGGCCACTGTGGAGTGGACCTCCCTTGTATTTTTGGATATTGTGGAGTTAGTATACTCCCCGACTTGTAAACTTTATTGTTAGAATATCACTTGTGAGTTGTCCCACATCGTTCATACATGGAAAATAGACCCATCTTATAAGTCTAATAGGCTACACCTCCTTCCACTAATTGGTTTTGGGATGGAACCCCACTTGGGCTTCATATGGGTTTTTCCTTCTCATGGTGCGCTTCATGTTAGTGGGACCGCACCCCTTTTCCCCCAGTTTCTTACATGGTATCAGAGCCGGTTCTATTGGGACCGTGCGATGACGTATCCGCTTATAAGAGTCTGCTTCTCCACGTACCCGTTTATGAGAGTCTACTTCTAGTAGGCTTGGGGCACCCAGTTGGGCTTGGGCTTCTCGCATCTGTTTATGAGAGTCTGCTTCCCCACGTACCCCTTTTTGGGAGTCTACTTCTAGTAGGCTTGGGGAACCCAGTTGGGCTTGGGCTTCCGAAAGACTCACAAGTGAGGGGGCGTGTTAGAATATCACTTGTGAGTTGTCCCACATCGTTCATACATGGAAAATAGACTCACCTTATAAGTCTAATGGGCTACTCCTCTTTCCACCAATTGGTTTTGGGATGGAACACCACTTGGGCTTCATATGGATTTTTTCCTTCTCATGGTGCGCTTCATGTTAGTGGGACTGCACTTCTTTTTCCCCAATTTCTTACATTTATTTTGGGTGAATGCATCTACCGTTTTGAAAAAAATAAATAAAAAAAATATCCCTCCAATTTTTTTCTTTATCTTTTTTATTCTTTATCTTTTTTACGACCATTTTGAAATTATTCCCAATAAAATAAGTACGTGAAAAATTGGATCGAATGATCACGAGCTATGATTATTGATTGGTTGGATAAGATATACATCATCTACACCCACACACAACATATATAATTACGAAAGCTGAACATTAAATTTGGGGGTGGGTAATTGCATAAAAACCTAGAGACATTTAAAATTATTAAAAAGAAGAAAAAAGCTTTTTATGAGATAAGTTGAGATGGTTCGTGAAATTAATCTCTTTAAAGTTGGTTTCAATTGGTTTTTCGCCCATAGAGTGAAAATTAGACATACGCCACGCTTCAATTTCAAGAATTGCTTTACTTTGGGTTTTCATATTGATTATTGGCTGTTGGTTTAGTAATTATGTAATAATTAATGTAGTCTATGTGCTTTCATATATAGTTGGTACGATTTTGTTATGAACCAACAGTTGGCTCCATAATGGAGCCAACCTTTTATATACAACTAGTACAGAACCCGTGCGATGCACGGGGTGGACATTTTTAAAGCTATTTGCTCAACTTTGTTTTTATTTTTGTGAATAAAAAATACTATTAAACGAAATAGAATAATAAGACCATTATATTAATAAACACCTCTTTGTAAACATGACAGACAACTACATATAATATCTCATGACTGAATTTCAGTTTATCATTTTATATAACGGTTTATTATTTAGTGGGTCAAACACTTAATCACCTTCTATTGATTATCATTAACTTCTTTTCTTATTACTTAGAACTATTTAGTTGCGGATAGAGTTATATAGTTAATCAACCAATTCATTCAATAAGTTTCATCTTTATATATATATATATTTTTTTTTTTTTTGCTCAAATATGAATTGAAGTAGTCCATTAGGCAAAAATAAAATCACAAAACCAATATAATGTGTTTAGAACTTCAATTTATTTGTAATAATCAATTGACATAAAGGAAATTTTTTCTAGTAGTAGTAGCATGTATCCCTTTCTTTTTTCAAGACAATTAAAATTTATAACCTAACTAATACTCCCTCCATTTCAAAATAAATGTCGTTTTGACTTTTTTGATTCATCCATTTTGCTATGTATCTAGACATTAATGTCTAGATACATGTCTAGATACATAGCAAAATGGATGAATCAAAAAAGTCAAAACGACATTTATTTTGAAATGTAGGTAGTATAAGATTTTCCACACATGGATTAGGGTCCCTAGAAATCACTTTGTTCTTATTTGGCAACAACATTCTCACCAGCAATATCCTACATATTCACATGGTTTGACGGCTTATTGAGAGTGCTCACATCGTTATCATTAGAGTATCCCTAAGAAAATCCAAATAAAATATGTTAATAATTAACATATAAAACTATATTATGAAGAAAATAGATAGAATAGTAGAAATTAACCTATTCATGTTCCATCTTCCTATGGAAGTTATACAAAAAGTCTGAGTCATGGCGTTCGGCAGGTAAATCACCATATTTCTCAACCAAAAGATAATCCACTATCACTTTAACAAAGGAATAAGCTCCAAAGAAATCTTCAAGCTTATGTGGTTTGAGACTTTGAGTTGCACTTTAAACAATACATTCTTATCATCAGTGTTGAATTCTAAAATAAATCACTGATGCGGATATCGCTTACCTACATCAATCGCTACTCTGTAACATAGTAAAATAAAGAGTTGATGCCTTAAACAAAAGACACAAAAATATTTTAATTGTTAAATAAAATATAAAGCACTTATTACCTCCTCACCAGCACACTTGAGATTATAGCAACCCCATCCAATTAGTGGCTTACAATAATCATCCCAACAATGAAAAGTCGCACTCGCAGAGTTGTTCACAAAGTCAAATTGAATTCATAAGATGAAATTGCATCACTGCTCTCATGCTTGTATCAGTTAAAATGATATTTATCCATAACGGGTAAATTCATTATATAAGAGCATCTACAACCGTATGTTATTGTGGATTGTAGAAGCAATATGATAAAATAACTTCTCCAACAACGATTCTTCCCCTTATTTATAATACAAAAAAATAAATGGATGACATGAAGATAGAATAAACCATTGGAGACTTTTTATGGGCTTGAACATCTATTTGTTCCACGTGGATGGAAGATCATCTATGTGATTGTCACATACACTACAATTCAGGTTCACGGTTGGAGATGCCCTAATGTTCACACATTGAACTCTGAAATATAAATCTAAAGGTTCTAGATTCAGCCTTTTCATTACAAGCCAAGTAGTAAAACTTGTCTCCTACTGGAGCCAAAGCCTTTGGAAACTTGACATGAGAGGTAATACCAATCACCAATGAAACAAACTATTGTTGCACATATCCAGCAGTTGTCATCCTAGAAAAGCACATATAAAGTCTATTAAGCATTTTTTTTTAAGATTAATAAGTACATATATTTATAACAAAATAACGATGACGCTCTTGAATGCATCAACTTCGTTTCCGTCGACAATCAAATTTGTTATATCCTATGTGTTCAGAATCTGCATAATCAAACTTTAACAGTATTAAATAATTGACAGATTAAGAATTATTATTAAAAAATATAAAATAAAAATATTAAAGTACACAATTGGTGTGATTAATTAATTATCTCGAAAAGACTTGGCCAGACACATTTGCAACAAAATCACAAGGGGTTCAGATTGAGCTTTCGTCAACATTTTCGGGATCTCTCAAGTCAACAAAGCTCTTGAAATCATAGGTCATGTTTGCCTCTTTCTTGGCTTCGCGCATTACAATGGAATATGGCTGCAATCATCTACGATGGGGTTTCGTTTTTTAGTGAAGGCGCTGCTGAAAATCTCTAACCATGTTGTCCCGTTAAACCTATCGAAAATGGCTCCCTCGAAATATAGAGGAGCCTTTAACTTCGGTTCCAATGTTTTTTCAGCATCGAGAGCACGGGCGCCTTCCTCCTCAACTACGTCACCTCCAAAATCAGTGGAGATCTCGGGTGGTAGATGTCTTTGGCCACGGTTATGGTCCCTGTCTCTGTCCTCATCCTCAGTACCCTAAGCGGCCCAGCAAATGAAGGCCCCGTTTGGAAAGATCCTGAGGAGGCGTTACCACATATATAGATGTATTTCAGGTGGACGAACTTCCACCTAGAAAGGCAGTCACGTCCAAAATACGTCTCAATAATACCTAAAAGGCCTTTGCTTTTTCCACCCGACCACATAGACCCGCCCATCCATCTCAGCACACGCAAAGTCATAGTGTGCAACATTCATGCTCGCGAGTTTGCTACACCTGAGTAAACATGTATGATTTGGAAAATGTTTGCTAAATAAAGTCAAACAACTGACTTAGAAAATAATAACGTTAAACAAAAAGTGAAATAAAAAAGGAGCAAAACCAATGGGCTCATGACGGTAGATATATAAAGTTCGCTAAAAAACTATTTATTTGTCATAGTGTTAGAATCTAGTTTGATAGATGGGCGAAAAGTTGATGGAGCAAATGCAACTAAAAAGAGATGCAATTATTTGACCATCCAATTTTGAGGACATTTTCTCAACAGAAACTCTGGGATGTCTCAATTATAAAATAAAATGTGACTGTGAGTTATATAATACATAACAGATATCATCCAAACCAATATAACTGATTGTTTGGGTACAAAAATCTGAAGGAAAGAGACAGAGTTAAACATGCTCAGACGCGGATCATTCTGGTAAACATATGCCGAGACAGTACCAGTCCCGTAGACGATAGAATATCCAACAATGACCAAAAGCTTTCCATTAGAGCAATAACACTAATATTCAAAAGAATCAAAACCAAACTTCGCCCATATCGGTTACGGTCCTAACCACAATTGCACCCTCTCATAATTCTCATAATTGATAAATTGTCAGTGAACACACATTTACATGCTAAGAAGCCTTTACTATTTACCAAGCACTTCATAACCATAATCAAGAATCGAACAATAATCGTAACCAACCCGATAAAATGTAACAAAACTTTCTCAAATACCAAATCCCAAATCCCAAAATCCAGAATTAAGGTAACTTGAAATGTGATAGAGGCCATGACAGATTCTCCAGTTTCACCCTGAACCATGGAGCCGCCTTTTTTTGCTCCGAAACTCTTCAACCAATTTATGCCTTAACCCATCCTTATTACATCCTGCACGAACAATATCAACATTTTTTTTTCACCATATCCACAAGAACCAAAGAAACACGCACAAAGCACAGTCAAAATGCGTATATATTAAGGCATATGAATAGAAAGAACGAATTTTTACCTAGGATACAATAATACATCCAAACATCCCTTCAAGAGAGAAGCAGAAACACAGGAAGAAGACAATGTGGGCCCAACCCTCCTTCGAGTCCATCAGCTCCATGACCCACTTCTCCTGCTCGGCTGCTCAGCCGCTGCCACAAACATGTCGGCCCCGTCAACCAAACTGCAACTGATCCCATATTTGATTATCACAGCTTTAAAGATCTAACTTCTTTTCAAGCCACCATAAATTTGCTTCGAGCCAAGCATGATTTCCAAATAACAAATTTCCACCACAATTTAGCAATAAACGCAAAACGAAATTTTAATATTCTTTCTAAAAAGAACCTTAAATCATTTCATAACTCAAATCCTTTATACATTCTCTTGAATTAATTCTAATCTAAGGATTCCCGAAAAGGATGAAATAGAAATAGAAGAAGGAAACCTATCCTTTTGTTTTTCTTGTCTGCACCGTCGAGACAGGTAAAAAATAGGTGTCACCAAACGCAGGGATTTTTTTTTTTTTTGGCGATATTTTTCTTTAAACGTGAGATGATTCGAAAGAAGAACATGGGAAAAAAAATAAAATTAGAGCAGAAGAAGAAGAAGAGACGAAATTACAAGATATTAGAAAAAGAGATAAAAAAATAGGAAAGAAGATAGAAAGGAAGGAAAAAATAGGTGGGAACAGTTAAAAAATCATTTGATAATATTTTTCCATGTGTAAAAAGGCGTCAAAAAGGAAAGAAAAATTGTGGTTTTGGCTATAGATACATTAATGTACATAATTTTTTACATTAGATAAGCAATGTCATTATTTCTTAAGATTTCATTAAGATTTGATTTGGTATATCAAAATTTAATTTCGTATACCAAAACAAATTGATATGTCCATTTAAATTTGATTTCATATCCCAAAAAAATTTGATCGGTCCCTTTAACATTTGATTTGACATACCAAAATAAATGTTTTTTCTTTAAATATTGGAATATAATTTTTTTTACTGAAATTTTTAAAATATGTTTGAAAGGGATTTTCGAAAATTTTTCAAAAAAAAAAATACTTCATTTTGTAAGTTTAAAAATTTTAGGCGGGATTTTTACTTCTGTTTCTAGTAAATGTCAAACCTTTTTATATTTATATAGATAAGTAAACCTATATAGTGTCAGGCCGGTATTACAATTAATGTCGGATATCAATGGTCCGATCAGTACAGTTACACTTTAAATACCCTTTTTGACCAAAATACTGGTGTATATCGGTTTCATACCGGAAAATACCGGTTTTACCGGCATATACCGGTCAAAATACCGGTCAAAATATTGATTTATGCCATTTTTTAAAAAAAAAATCCTTTTAATATATTTTTATTATTTTATTTATATAAATCAAAAGTTCAACACTTAATTTTAATATGTTTATATTATTATTAAATGTTAATTAATTTTAGTATTAATTAAATTTAGCTTTGTACATTATTTATATTATAATAATAAATTAATTTAATATTTGACGAAACAAGTAAAATAAATGATAAAACTGGTTGAATCGGTTGAACCATGTATCGTTGGCTCGTGCGGTATGATTACTAGTACGGTATTTAAAACAGTGGATATATGTTAACCCAAATTAAATAAATACCACAGGAGAAGGACTAATGAGACTCGTTCATAACTGTATGAAAATGTATACACGTGACGACTTATTCTACTCTATGAACTTTATAATACTACTTCGTTCATAAATATAACAGGATCATTATTCGCTATGAACTTTATGATACTACTTTTTCAGACCTTCTGTCATAACCAAACTCAATGTTTAACGGCAAATAAGAATCTTCTAATTTTTTGGATTTACTTTTAGGGATATGCTACGGTCCCGTTACGGTACCATCCCGTCGGATATTTTAACCGTTAGATTCACGTGTAGTTAGATAAAATAGATGATCCAACGGTTAAAACACCCGACGAGATGGTACTGTAAAGATACTGTAGCATTTTCCTTTAGTTTTATTCCCCATGCGTTTCACTTACTTATTTTAGAAACCAAATCATAATTCTTAACTATTGGAAGGATTTCTTATTTAAAAGATTGACCCAATATGCTTGTGAGTAAATATTTGTCGAATATTGTTGCTACATTTTTTTATTTTTTTTATATTCGATTTGTCCGCTGTAGTTCAGACCAGGTCAAAATATCTTGGTTTTTATTTTTTTTTTTTCCATTTGTTATTTCTTAATTATTTATTAAGAATAAATTGAAGACAAGAAGTATTAATAAAAACCTCAACCTTGATTGATATAGATGGTGCAGCTTCTAAAGCATTATCTTATTGGTACACGACTTTGTAGTTTAAGAGGTTCATATCAACTTTATAAGTATTATTATAGTAGTTGGTATAAGGTTTCATTCATGTACCCAACATTTTCATCATCAGGTCCCCTGGAATCCTCCTCATCTTTGAAAAATAGGTGGTGGAATGCTTTGTGGAAATAGAATATTTTACCAAAGATCAAAATGTTTCTCTGGAGAGTGTGTAATTTAGCAATTCCTTCATCAGAAAATCTTGCTAGGAGGCATATCAGGGTGGATGCAAAGTGCCCAAGATGTTCGGATTGGGAATCTATGTTAGAGGTATGCTGTAAAAGCTGTGT
>CACSLK010028168.1:221532-232406 GCA_902706635.1 Striga hermonthica | reverse complement strand
GGCCAAGGCGGAATGAATAGAGATTCATAAACGAATTACTAAACTTGAAATGGAATCATAGTTATTAAATCAATTTGGGTTTCGACAAAATCATACCCAAAAATTTAATCGTGAAATTGGATGTCGAAAGGATTTTACATGTATGGACTTGTAATCGAAATAGGTTTACTCGCTATTCACTTAATACTAGATTCATGCTACTTGCTAGATGTTCTCATAATATGTGGGTTCTTGAATTAAAGAGTTAATATGAATAACTCAAATTACAAAGAGTTGTAAACCCACTACTAGTATTAATTGTAAACCTAAAAGGTCACACCAATTTTTGAATCAAGGTTACATTCAAATAGTATTTCTAAAGAGTTAGAATTAATTGACAAATCTAATTTGATTAGATATCAATTAAAGGAATATATTAAATTAATCAATTAGATTGATTAATTGAATTTTGGATATTAATTTAGTAATTAATAGAATTACTAATTAATAGTTGGAATTTAAAATTTAATTTTTAATTTCAAATCCAAATAATAATAAGATTATTAAATAAGAAAATGGAAAAATATATTAAAATAATAAAGTCTTAAAAAATGTTTTCAAGAATTATTATTTTATAATTTATCTATAATATGATTGAAGATTAAATATTAATAAGAATAAATTAATTATGGTGGTTTGAAGTTGTTAATCAATCCACATAATTAATCTTATTTTTATGATGATTGATGGTGGTTATAAACCAATCACATTATTAATTAAAAATCAATATTTGGTATGATTATTTAAATAAAATATGATTTTATTTAAAATAAAATGTATCAAATATTAATTATTTTATGCTAAATGTTTAGTATAAATAGGTGCAAAATGTTTGCACATTAATGGCTAAGGTTTTGAGCTAAATTCTTCCAAAAGAAAATTCATTCAAAGAGTTGAGTGATAATACAAGAAAGTGTTCTTGAAAAATTTCCTTATAAATATATATTCCATACTTATTGAATAAAACCGAGTAGTTTCTACTAGCGAAGGAACTATTGTCGGAACCGGACTTCAAAAGGTGGATACGATTAGAGGGAAGACATTTGGATTCCTAAAGTGAGTAACCACAAGAAGTGATCGTTACCAAACCGGGAATTGATTTCCTCATACATCGTCGGTTTTGAAGGAGTTTAAGAACAAAGGTAATTTTCGAAATTACTTACTACAAATAATAATTTATATTATTACATGTTTTTAAATGATGACGATTCGTGCATTCGCTATATGTACGTATGGGTTGAGTATTTATATGATACATACTTTTTTTTTAAACATATTTTTCCACTGTGTATAACCCGTACGGTACAGGCGAACCCAACAAGTCTGCCACCCTATCAGCCTCTAGCCCGACAAAAAGCCTGCCAGGCATTAAATGTGCACCATGTGAGCATTAAATGCCTGACAGGTAGTGATTGAGGAGACCACAAATCGCATTTAATACTGGCAGAGAGGCGTCGAACTGCTCTGCAAGATCATTGTACGACAAGACCGGTGAACAGTACCTGAACAGTAGCATTTAAGGATACTATAAATAGGAACCCATCTCATTCATTTTGGGTTGTTGAATCATCAACTACTCCACCTTCTCTCTACTTTCTCCCTCTAGAAATCTGTAATAAATTCATGTAATAATTCCAACTGCGATTCGAGTACCGACCTCGTACGAGAGTGCCTGTCTCGCAATTACGTAATAACACATAATTAACCTGTATTTTGTCTCTGCTTTCAGTCATGTACTTTCACTAAACTTTATTTTAACCGTTAATCGGATCCGTCCATCAACAATCCCTAGCAAATCAGATTAGCTACTCATATTGAATCCAACAACATCAATCACAAACAACCCAAGCATTCACCTTCATGGATCAAATGAAAAGAAAAATTTAAAATTGATACAGAAATCGAATGTTAAACCCCAAGTGCAAATTAATCCGAGAACATAAGGAAGAAAAAGGGGATGGGATTCAAAGTGTAAGATCCAAAACCTTGGGAAAAAAAGGATACAAAAAATAGTTTGGGGAATGATATTCAGGTCTGGGAACACGTCCCAATATATAGGGCTCGAAAAACTGAGCAAAATCGAGAAAAACGAAAAAATAATATTTTTGGTTGCGCGCAGGCCCTAGAAACACTAGGGCGCGCTAGGGGCGCTAAGGGTCGCTGGGTGCAGGTCTCTGGCATCGCTAGATGGTCGTTACGCATAGCGACGCCAGGGTTAGGGCGCTAAGAGCGTGCTGCTGGTGTGCTGTAGAGGTGCTGGGCGTGCTACGAGAGGCTGGACGAGTGGGTGGCAGCTTGCATGACTTTGCCACTCAGGCTCGTTTGAGCTCGTCCGAACTCGGAATCGAGTTCTGCTTTTTTTCTACTCGTCGCCAACAAACCCTACTACTTGATTTTGCTTGAACGCCTAATTTTTACTTGAAATTATATCTTCCCGAAACTCCCGACCTACACTCCAAAAACGAAAAAGAAAACTGAGAGAACCGACAAACAAACGAAAAACACAAAAAAACTCAAAATAAAGGTAAACATGAAATAAACTACAAAAAGAACTAAAAACCAAAGGAACGACCTAAAAACAAGGAATAAATAAAGGCAAAATAAGAACAAAAAATGCAACAAAAATCGGACAAACAAAATTTAAATAGCAGTTGTAATGGATATTCCAATGCTATTATTTATGGATTCCAACGGACATTCCAACAAAAATATTCCGTCTGAATGAGTTTTCCGGTGGAATTATCGTTAGATTTTGACGATTCTAATGGTACATCTTTCAACGATTGAAATAGGGTAAAAATAAACTACATATTTCCATCAATGCTCGCCCATGGGAGCGATACATTTCCTTACCGGTAATTTGAATTCTTATCTATCTTTATTATATGGATATATTTCTGAGTGCGAGGGGGTGGTTAGATTTTACCACGGTATTTTGGAGGGGTGGTACTTGGCAGTTCTGAAATTGGGGCTTTAGGGTTCGAGGAACTCTTGCTATTTCGACATGGATCCTTTGAATCCAAACATTGGGGAAGAAGAGTTGACTCAGAAACTGGAAGAATTCTCGTTGTCGACGAAGGAAGTGGGTGAAATCGATATCGGTTTTAACGATATCAAAGCTAGTGCGGAGGATTGTAGTCGAAGACTTTTTGGTAAAATCATTGAAGATATGAAAGCGGGGCTACTGGGGCTCAAACGGACAATGACAACAATATAGAGGATTCATAATTCCATGGAGGTTCGTGAGTTAGATTCTAACTTTTTCCAATTTCTATTCACCAAAAAAGAAGATATGCAAAAAGTAGCTGCGGGTAACTACTGGATGTTTGAAAACCAGTTCCTTATACTGAAAGAATTGTGAGAGAGGATGAACAAATATCATCCATGTTTTGATGAGCTAAGTATGTGCGTGCAAGTTCACAACATCCCTTTGAAATGGATGAGTGTGGAAGTGGGAATGAAGGTAGGAGGAGTTTCTAAAGGGGTTAAAAATATAACCATTAGCAATACCGGTGGTTCTGCAGGGTGTTTTCTTAGATTACTGGCAGTAGTGGACCTCAAAGAAGCCTTACTTAAGTGCACGCACATTTGGTTGGAGGATCAAAAGGTCCAAATTCAGTTTAAATATAAAAGGTTAGTGAACCTCAATTATTATTGTATAAGGATAGGTCATTTGGATCGGAATTGTGCAAATAAGATGGAGGACATTGAGAGTAGATCTATTCATGTGGGCCGTTATAGGGAGCGGATTAAAGCCCCAACCACTCCTACATCTTCTGGGAAAAGCCCAGGCCTAGAAACTGAACAAGAAGGAGGACCACAACTGTCTACACAACATAATTATGTTTCTTCAGCAGTTAGAACACATGACAAAATAGAAGGTGGGCAAGAGAGTAGTGATAAGCAATTAGTCCCTCTTGGAGGAAGTGATGAAGGGGAAGGGAGCAATAGATCTCTATGGAATGGCAAAGGAGGTACTGTGGGGGTCACTGAATCACAAAGAAGTGGGGGTGAAAGGCAGATCTAAATACAATAGCCAATGGATAGCAACAAGGTGGATAGAAGTGCAGAAGGAATGATGAAAACCAGTATACAAAACTCTGAATAAGGAGAGTGGTGGAGATGAGCTAGTGGATACACAAACTACACAGAAGGGGAGAAAGCCAAAGCTATGGAAAAGGATACAAAATGAAGGGAGATTATAGAAGAAATTAGGTAGAGTGCCATACAAGAGAGTTAGAGGAGATGAACTAATGTGTATTCAGGCAGAACATGATGGTGTTGAGGAAAACAGGGGGAAAAGGGTCAAAGTGGGGGAAACAATAGTGGAGGTGGCCTGGAGTGGCCCCAAGGTGCCCAATGAATGCTATGGTGTGGAACTGTAGAGGTTTAGATGGACCCTCTACAGTTCCTCAGATAACAGACTCTTTAAGGACCCATCACCCTCATTTTATTTATTTTTTATCTGAGACTAAACAACAAAGCCATTTTGCAAAGACTGTGTGCAAGAAATTGGGGTACAAGGATAGGTATGCTTTGGTGGATCCCATTGGGATGAGTGGAGGGTTAATGTTACTATGGGATGACAATGTGGACGTTATCCAATTACAGAGCCATTATTTTTGTATGAAAGTTCAGTTTAAGTTGAATAATGAAGACCTAGTTCAATAGGCTACTTTTGTGTATTTGAGTACAGACAAAAGGATTAGGGAAGGGCAGTGGGCATAATTAGTGGGCTTAAAGGCTCAGTGGGGAGAGAGATGGTGTGTAGAAGGTGAATGGAATGACATTTCAAGTGTTGATGACAAAAGAGGTGGAAGACAAAGAACTGAAAGGGGATAGAAATTGGGAAGAGTAAGACAAGTTCAAGAGAGAATTGGAGGAATCTTACTGCTCTAAGGAGATGTTTTGGCAACAGAAGGCTAGGCTCCACTGGCCCAAGGAGGGAGATCAAAATACACACTTTTTTCATGCTTATGTTTTACAGGAAAGGAAACAGAATCCCATTAGCAGGCTGGTAACTAAGCAGAACTGCATTTGTGACAAAGGAAGAGGTGGAAGAGCATATCTCATTTTACTATGAAAACTTGTTTAACACAGAGGGATCCACAAGTGGGCAGGAGCTCCTGCAGCATATCGCTCCCTCCATTAGTCCTCAGATGAATGAAGAACTTCAAGCTCTTGTTATAGAAGAAGAGATCAAGTATGTTTTATTTAGTCTCAGCCCCAAGAAAGCACCAGGTGCTGATGGTATGTATACTTTATTTTTCCAACATTTATGGCCTTTTGTAAGTGCTGAAGATTGGCAGTAAATCGATGAACCTTCTGATGTTCGCAGAGTCCAGAAATTTACGGAAGTATTTAAGGGAAGTTTATTTTTGGTATGAATTAGTTTTAATTTTAATTAAGTCCAAAGGACTGATTATTTATTTTATTATTTTGGCAGGACTTTGGGATTGAGGGGGAGATACGATTTCCATAATCTAGAGTGAAGGGAGATCGCGATATACACTTTCCATAATCAAATCTGAAGAAGCTCGAGAGATTTACATTCCTTATGCGCATTTTTCTTGGGTGAAAAGACTTCCCATAGGATGCTGAATATAAAAGGAGGACGAAACCAGAGTTGAGGACGACTTTTGTTTTTCGAATTTTTGAGTTTCATTTTTTGTTTTCTTTTCTTGAGTGATAAGCACAACATATTAGTTTTTGTAACAGAATGTTCGGAGGTTCATTCTGATTTAGTTTGAGGGATTTGAAATAAAAAAATCCACAAGGGAGTTGTGGTCAGATAAGTAGTTGTGTGAATCATTATTCAAGTAGAGTGTAGAGGGAGTCTATACGGTAAACCCTTGGATGATGTATGAGTTGTTCACATTACTGAAAGAGATCTGAAGAGAGAGTGGGACGCTCTCCTGAAGGTTCAATTTTTGGTGAAAGCTGCTTCCGCAACTGTTTGAATATTCATTACAGTTTGTTAGTCTATTTTTGTGCAACTCTGGATACTTGGTGTTCAAGTATCAAATTTCAGTTGGCACCAGAGCGGGTTTTCGTCTTCATTACGAAAGATCCTAGGACGTCTATTCCCTCAAATCAAGAATCAAGAAAGTGAATCGATGTCCAGTCCTCCGCAATTGGACGGTTCGAACTACTTATATTGGAAGTCTATGATGACAACCTTTTTGAGATCGCTTGGAAAAGGCGTGTGAGAGAGTGTTGAAAATGGCTGGGAGTATCCTGTCATGCAACAAGCACTCGATCAAGGTAAAGAAACAACAACGAAAGTCACGTTTTCTAAACCTAAGGACAACTGGACTGATGCTGAGAAGCTTCAAGGAGAAGCCAACTATCGTGCCTTATATGCGATCATGATGGCAGTTGATCAGACAAGACACAAGATGATAGTACATTGCAAAATTGCTAAAGATGCTTGGAGGGTCTTACAACGTCAATTTGAAGGTTCAACGGCTGTCAAAGCGTCCAGACTTCAACGGGTAACTCTTGAATTTGATGAGATCAAAATGAGAGATAAAGAGACAATTGACGTATACTATGCTAGATTTTGTGATCTGGTAAACCAAAGCATGATGCTTGGAGAAGAAATCTCTGAAAAACATCAAGTCCAGAAGATTATGAGAACCGTTGTTCCCAGGTTTATAGAGAAAATCACGACTCTTGAAAATTTTCAAAGAGTGGCGTCATTGGATGTCGATGAACTTCTTGGAGAGCTCAGAACTTTTGAAATCAACAACAATTATGACAAAGTGAAGAGTAAAGGCGTAGCTCTCAAAGCTGTTGTAGTCGACGAAAGAGAAGAAAGCGATGATGATGAAGGTCCGTTGGCAGATGATAGTGAGTTGAAGAAAGCACTAGCCTTAATCGCGCGAAACTATGGGAAGATGAGTCAAAGGCTGTACAAGAACAAATTTTCTGGAAAAAAGGGGAACAGTTTCAGCAAGAATGTAGTGCAGGACAAGAAAAGTACTATGCCACTCTCAAAATCCGATTCACAACGAGTCGAGAAGGATCAATGCAGGGAGTGTCGAGGCTTTGGACACTTCCAGTTTGAGTGTGCTGATCTCAAGAAGAAGAATAAGTCACTGAAGGCAACCTGGGAAGACTCAGATGAAGAGGGCACAGACGAACCTTCGTTGCACACAAGCAATCTGGCGGTTCATACCTCAGTCAAGAAGTTTATGTGTCTCACCACTTCTCATACTCCGACCAAGTTTGAAGAAAGTTTGAAAGAAACTGAAGCATCTGAGGATGAATCAGATCAAATTGTGTGTGTAGATCCAGTTCACTTGATTGCTATGGAAAAGTGCGCTCAAGCATCTGAGACTCTTCAGAAGCTTCAAAATGAAGTGTTTAGACTTTCGAGAGCAAACAGGGTGCTGAACAAACAAGCATCCGCCTCCACTGCTACTAAAGAGTGTGAACTGGATACTGCTATGGCACGAACTTGCATCCTATAGAGCAGTGTCAAACTTGCTAAACAAGACGGACTGGAGAAGGCTCAAACCATTGAATGCTTGAGGAATGAACTATTCTCTACTCAAAAACTTCTTGCGAGCGGAACCAGGAAATTGTTCTACTGAAAAATGAAGCTGAGCGGATGATGAACGAACATGCTAGCATGGAAAGCAAACTGAAGCCGAACTCTGTTGAGTTGAATTGAACTACAGAAGTTGTTCAAAAACTTAACAAGGGAAAAGCATACCTGAATGAACTTCTTTCCTTGGGAAGACAACATGGAGATCTCACTGGAATAGGGTACACTGGTAGGGAAGACTTTCCTGAGTCCTCAACTGGAGCTTCAAATTCAAAACATACTCGTCTTCGATTTGGTGACAAACCTTGAGTTCGAGGCTTGAACCTCCACGAAAGACCTTCCAGAAACGTGTGTGACAGGTTTGTAAAAAGCACTGTAAGTAAACCTCCATCTCCACAATCTCTCTTGAAGGTACATTCTCCCAAGCAGAAATTTGTTATTAATACTCACCATAACTTTGTTCCTATCTGTCATTACTGTGGTGTAACTGGTCACATAATACCTAAGTGCTATAAAATGCAACATGACCTTTGTACAGGAAAAGTTAGGAGTTGGAATCAGTCTGGCATTCTAGTGAAGGTCCATTCCAGGAATCTCCCAAATAACCGTACGAAAACGCATCAAGTGTGGGTTGCTAAGAAATCCTTCAACTGTTTTGCATCTATTCTGTCCCTCAGGATTTCTCTAGAAGGTAAATGGTATCTGGACAGCGGCTGCTCTAGACACATGACTGGTGAACCTTCATACTTGATGAACATTCAACCTAGTTCAAATGGGCAAGTCACATTTGGTGATGGAGTGAGCAATAAGGTTGTTAGATCTGGTTGTTTAAATTTGGGAGGAATACCTAAACTAACCGATGTGTTACTTGTTTATAAGCTAAAGGCAAATCTTTTGAGTGTGAGTCAACTCTGTGATCAAGGCCTCAGTGTCAGTTTCTCATGTGATAAATGTTATGTGAAAGACAGTGAAGGTTCTTGTGTTCTTACAGGTTCTCGTTCAACGGATAACTGTTATCTTGTTGGTTGTTAATGAAAAATGCCTTTTGTCAAATGTGAGTGAACCTGAAATATGGCATCAACGCTTAGGGCACATTGGATACTCTCACCTTGTCAGATTGACTAATGCATGTGTAGTCAGGGGTGTTCCAAAGATTGCTGTGAAGGACCAGCCAATTTGTGAACCTTGTCAGCTAGGTAAGCAAACGAGGACATCCCACAAGGCACTGAACTATATTGCTTCTAAACAGATCCTAGAACTTCTTCACATGGATCTCATGGGGCCCATACAGGTAGAAAGTTGTCAAGGTAAAAAGTACATTTTTGTGTGCGTTGATGATTTCTCTCGATATACTTGGGTTGATTTTTTACGTGAAAAGTCTGATACATTCTCTGCTTTTAAGCACTTTGTTTGAAGGTTCAGACTGAGAAAGGTTATCCCATAATTCGAAGCGATCATGGAAGAGAATTTGAAAATTCTGAGTTTGCTGAATTTTGTGATTCTCTTGGTATTAAACACGAGTTCTCGGCTCCTAAAACTCCTCAGCAAAATGGAGTTGTTGAAAGAAAGAATCGCACTCTACAAGATATGGTTAGAGTCATGTTGAACTCCAAAAACATTTCTTCCAGATGGTGGGCTGAGACAATCAATACAGCATACTACCTCGTGAATCGTGTGTACCTTCGTCGAGGTATTGGTCTGACTTCATATGAACTCTGGAAAGGTAAGAGTCCTAATCTCAGTCACTTGCATATTTTTGGATGTAAATGTTTTATCTATAATGATCGTGCCCAACTTGGCAAGTTCGATGCAAAATCGGATATTGGATTCTTTCTTGGTTACTCTAACAATAGTCGAGCGTATCGTGTTTACAACACTAGTACCTCCACTGTGATTGAGTCTATAAATGTTATTTTTTATGAAAAAAAATCTCAAGTCAATTCCTCTGTATCCTTTGATCAGTTTGAAAATGTTGAGGCATTGCAGGATACTCAGGGTGTTAAGAGTTCTACAGACAAGGAGATAGCTGAACCTTCTGTCAAGAATGCTGAAGCATCAACTGACTACATTGTCCCTGCGACCCAAGAAGGTCCTGAGTTACCTAGGCGTGATCTCCATTAAGGGTTCAGAAAGATCATCCACCCGAGCAAGTCATTGGTGACATAAACGAGAGAGTCACTAGGAACTCGAAGACGTCACTCAAAGAACTTATGGGTGTCTCTCATTATTCTTACTACACCTCACTCCTTGAATCCAGGAATGCTAAAGAGGCCCTGAAAGATGAGTGCTGGATCTTAGCCATGCAGGAGGAACTGGAACAATTCGCTAGAAGCGATGTCTGGGAGTTAGTACCTGAACCTTCCTCGGGAAATGTTATCGGAACCAAGTGGATCTTCAAAAACAAAACTGACGAGTTCGGGAATCTGACCCGGATCAAGGCGAGACTAGTTGCTCAAGGCTACACTCAGACTCAAGGAATTGATTTTGATGAAACCTTCGCCCCTGTTGCTAGACTTGAATCGGTACGCATATTTCTATCTATTGCATGTCTAATGAAGTTCATTGTCTACCAGATAGACGTGAAGTCTGCCTTCCTGAATGGGATACTACATGAAGAGGCTTACGTGAAGCATCCTGAAGGGTTCAAAGATCCCAAGAATCCGAATCATGTCTACAGGCTTAAGAAAGCATTGTACGGATTCAAGCAAGTTCCTCGTGCGTGGTATGAACGCCTTACCATGTACCTTCTGGAAAAGGGATTCAAGAGAGGAGGAGTAGATCAGAAATTCTTTGCTCTTCGAACGAATGAGGACCTATTGGCTGTTCAAATCTATGTCGACAACATCATCTTTGGATCAACATCCAAGAAGCTGGTCAATCACTTAGTGAAACTTATGTCGTGTGAATTCGAGATGAGTCTCGTTGGTGAACTTTCGTACTTTCTTGGACTTCAGGTAAAGAAAGGTAAAGATGGTATCTTCTTGCATCAGGGTAAGTATGCAAAAAACCTTGTTAAAAAGTTTGGTCTTGAAAACGCTAAATGTCCTCAAACTCCCATGGGCACTCATGTAAAAGTGTCCAAATATGATTAAGGTTCATCTGTTGATCAAACTCTATACAGAAATATGATTGGTAGTCTTTTATATCTCACTTCTAGTACACCTGACATTTACTTTAGTGTTGGATTGTGTGCCAGGTATCAGGCTGCCCCCAAGGAATCACATATGAAAGCAGTCAAGCATATCATAAAGTACATTGGAGGTACAACCGAGTATGGTCTATT
>CACSLK010028168.1:133263-145457 GCA_902706635.1 Striga hermonthica | reverse complement strand
GATGACCACAATGTTTTCGGAACATCCCTTGGGGTGGGCAAGTGAGAAGACCAAAGTCCTTCGTTTTCAGAACACCCCGACCAAGGGGTGGACGAAGGTCGCTTGTTTTCGGAACACTCCAGGGGGTGGGCATGTGGTCGACAACGTCCACGCCTCCGGGCTGGACGACCACCATGTTTTCGGAACATCCCTAAGGTCGGCAAGCGAGAAGACCAAAGTCCATGGGATTCGTACACATGAGTTCACATGGTAATATCGGGTTCGTAGTTTGTTGGAGGTCCGTAAGATATTTTCGTCTTGGAGTATTACGCTAGTTGTGTTCTAATTAGTCTGGTGTTAAGAGAAAATGAGCGCGTTAGAAGGGCGCGGCCGGAGCTCACTTAAGTACATCCCAGTAACTCAGATTACAAAGAAAAGAAGACGCAAGCATCTTAGAACCTTTTCCACCTATGGTAGCACGAATAATGTATACGAAGAGTTGCAAAATAAAGCATCACACCACAAAGAAAAGAAAATGACATTTTCATTCCATGGAAGCAAAAGTGCAAGACTACAAAACGTACAAAAATGAAGCATAACAATACACCATCAACACCTAACTATTTCGAAGGGACAGTGGCAGATGGAGCAGCACCAGTCGACTGTGCAGCGGCGGTCGATGAAGACATAGCAGCAGACGCCTGCGCTGCAAAATTTGACTGGACAGCCGTGGTCGAGGACATGGCAGCAACAGTTTATTGAATGCTTGCAGCCGAAGAGGCAAAAGTAGCAAACCCCAACTGAGCCGCCGTAGTCGACTGGGCAGCTGTGAATGGGACAGAAGCAGCAGCAGAAATGGTCGAATGCGAGGCGACGCTCGAGGAGAGGGAGGCAGCAGCAGATTGAGTGATGACTGAGGCAGATGGACCAGAGATGGACGAGGGAGCGTTGGTGGTCAAGGGCTGATGAGGAAGAATAGCTACAGAAAGGCGAACCAAGGGCGCCTCGCCAGGCTTAGGCACATCGAAAGAGCTCTTCAAGGATGGATCCCTCGCCAAAGTCCGCTCTAAGGACTCGGTCCAACAGAGATGCTCAGCAGGTAAGCTGGGATCGTCGGTGAAGTTAGAGGGTGCAGAGGGAATCACCTCCCATGTCTTGTCTTGGTCGAGCTCGCCCGTGATCCCATTTCTTTTAGTTGGCGCTCGACCTCTTCCATACTATAGGTATAGAAGTCCATCCCCATCTCAGCGGCCTCCTTAAGGAACGCAGTCGAGCACAAGTAATCTTTGATCAGCTGCTCCCGATAGGCCTGGAGGAAAGCCTGACCAACTTGGGTCCTCCACAAAGCCCGACGAGACTGCTAAATCGCAGTGACAGCAGCAGCCTCGACCTCTTTCTTTCGACCAGCCCTCTCCAATTCAAGGGCTTTATCCTTGCCCTTCAACGCATCCTTATAGCGCTGCTCGTCCTTCTTCAGTTGCTCAGTCAAGGCGTGGCGTGTTTTGAGCAGGTCCTCATTCTCGGACTTTAACCTCCTATTCTCCTCCTCGAGGGCGACAACGGGAATTGGGCGACCAGTGCCATTCATCGTCTCCTCGAGGAGAGGCACAATGGAGACCAGAGTCTATAGCAAGAAGAAGAATGAGAAGGATGCAAAATAGGATACTCGAAGACAATGCTAGAAAGGAAATATACCTGTGTCACTGCGCGAATGCCATATTCGGCTTGATTCTGATGATTCACCCCCCATCGGTGCGTATCGTCAAATGGTAGGAAGCTCATCAGCCGAGACACAGCCTCCCAAGGTCCCGCCGACACCAATGAGAGAGAAGGAGCGTGTTGGGAAAGGGGATTCCCTGTAGAAGTCACCTCAAGCTATGACCGCTTGGGGGAAGGCGGAGGATTGGCGGATTGTGGACCAGTCACCTCGGACCGAGGGCACTTCTTGGATGCGTCGCTCTCTCTGGTCGAATGACTAGGGTGGCGCTCGACTTGCTTGGGCGGAGAAGGAGGAGCCCGTTGTTTGCTCGAGTGAGAGGAAGCACCAGCGCTGGATTTCTCCGGTCGAGAGACAACGTCTTTGGTCGAGTATTGCCCCGTGGCCTTCTCGACATTGGCTGAGGTGTCCTTATGAGTGGACCTCCTATCGCCAAATTTTTTGAGGCCGGGTTTGTGCAAAAATCCCTCTGTACCAACAAATTGCAAATCGAAAGAAGTTTAGTCGATGATATAAGAAAAGAAATACAGGATAGACAACAATATAAAAGTCGAGCACCTGCTCGAGCTTTCAGATTAGCTTCAGCCAGATTGGGGTCAACTCGGATTTTGAGAATAGTCTCGGCGAGAGGAGGCAAAAATTTTTTATGGGTCAAAATTCCACAATGGTGGAGGAGGTTATCATCTTCGAGTAAAGGGGTAGAAGCGACGGAATTTGAGTTGCATTTTTTGGGATTCAGGACCATGGAATAGGAACGAAGAATATTAAACATTTCCTGAAGATGTTTTACCGACTTAACAAGCATGTCGTCAACGCACACTTCCATGGTGTGACTGATTAGATTGGCAAACATTTTTTTGATCAGACGTTGGTAAGTGGCTCCGGCATTTTTCAATCCGAAGGACATCATGGTATAACAATACAAACCTCGGGCAGAATAGAAAGAAGTATGTTCTGAATCTTTGGGATCCATGGGGATTTGATTGTAACCCGAATAAGCATCCATGAAGCTCATCAACTCATGACCCAAGGTGGCATCGACCATGTAATCAATATGAGGAAGTGGGTAAATATCTTTTGGGCATGCTTTGTTTAAATCTGAGAAGTCTATGCATAATCGCCACAAGTCATTTCTCTTTTTAACAAGAACAGGATTGGATACCCAAGTCGGGTATTTGGCTTCTTTGATGAACTTGTTGTCCACGAGCTTTTTGACTTCCTCTTCCAGGGCCTTTTAACGGTCCGGCCTCAGTTTTCTTCATTTCTGAACAACGGGTTTGACAGTCCAATCAAGATTTAACTTGTGACTATCAATACCGGGGTCAATTCCCTTCATATCTTCGTGTCTCCACGCAAAGACGTCAGGATTATTCTTGAGAAATGTAATGAGTTCGGATTGAACGGTCTCCTGGAGGTGACTTCCAATTCGTACTGACTTTTGGCACGTCATTTCATCAATGTAAATCAATTCTATTTCTTCTCCTGGTTCGACCCGATCATTTCGACTCTTTTCCTTAAATTGAGTCCAAGGATCTAATTCGTCTTCCTCTCTGATCGGCTCCTTTCCGGGTCGCTGTCCTCGGTCTGCTTCTAAGGGATCCGAGGCGAGGGCTTAGGATTTGGGATCTCAGAAGTTACATTTTCCGAGGAGGTTGATGGTCGGGAAACTTCTTTGTCGTCCGACGTGGCCGAGTGGACGCCAGTAGATGGTGTAAGAATGATGAGTTCTCGTGCCTCACTTTGATCGCCGTAATGAGTTCCCTCTCCATGTGTTGTGGGAAATTTAAGAGCATAATGAAAGATAGACACAGCGGCTCGGAGTTTGTACAAGGTAGTCCTTCCGATGATGGCATTATATTCATTATTGATATCGAGGACTTTGAAAGTTTCCATGATAAGTTTTGTCGCACGTTCGGGTACACCAAATCGAACGGGCAAATTAATCTCACTAATGGGTCGGGAGATACTCCCATTAAATCCTTGTACCTGATCATTACAAGGTCGGATATCCACAGGGTCCAGGCCCATTTTATCGAAGGCTTTTACATCAAAATTCTTGAATAGGCCCCAGTGTCAACCATAACGCGGTGAACCGGAATTTTGCATATCGGAACAGTGATAACTAGGGCGTCGGAATAAGGATGTGCGAAGAGATTCGCGTCCTCCATATTAAAAGTAATGGGGCAATTCCGGGTATTTATCACATCTCGTAAGTCGGTCGTAAAAATCTGCTTACTCGAATTGTAAGCCTGTCGAGCGTAGGCTTTAATCTGACGTCGGGAAGAAACAACTCGCGAAGTGTTGGTGTTCACCCGATGAACTGTGGCTGGTGTTGGACTCGGAGATCGATTTCTCTTGAGTCTCCGGGAGTTGACAGTCAAATCAGTGTTGAATGTATCCGAGGTAAACGTAAATACTTCTTTTTCTCCTTGTCGGATTCTTTTCGGAATGACACCTCGGTCGTTGTCCTCATCATCATCATAGGGCTTGATTTGATGTCCTGGCCCTAGTTTCTGGGCATTGGTGTTTCGATAGAACTTCCTAAGTTATGGATGGCCGATTAGACGTAGTAAGGCAGCTAAAAAGCTCAAACATTCGTCGATATTGTGTCCCAGCGACTTGTGGTATTCACAATATCGCGACTTATCCAATTTGTCCTCAGGAATCCGGATTGGTTTTGGCTCTGGCAGAATGCCTTTCCCTTTGATTTCTTCATAATCATGGCAGCCCCAGCCGAATATACAGTTTGATATTCTGATTTCACATCATTAGTGTACTGCTTCCGGGCCGCTCTGACTTCAGGGTCATTAGCGTCTCCTCGGGGATAGCATCGGAATTGAGACTTGTTTTGTTTCCCAGTGAAGGACTTGTTTTTCTTCTTCTCGTCGGTCCCTGACTTGGATGATTTTGGAACGAAATTAAAATCAGGGACAGATATTGCTTCCTCGGCAATGATGTGTTGTTGAGCTCGGGCCAGAAATTCCTAGAAAGTGCTTGGCTTATTCTAACATAACATCCAACGAAAAATAGAATTTGGTTTCTAATCCGGCAATGGCCATCACAAGTAAGGTCTCAGGATGGCACAATTCCATGTTTTGAACTCGGTCATTGAATCGAGCAATATAGTCTTTGACGCTTTCATTATCTTTTTGAGTTATGTTAGCAAGGGATTCTTTTGGAACTAAACAAACTTGGGCCCCGATGAAATAAGATCGGAACGCCGACCTCAACTGTTGCCACTTCCAAATGGAATGAGAAGGTAAAGAGTGATACCATTATTGAGCTCGGGGCCCCTAAGTGAGGGAAAACATGCGACACCGAAGTGCATCCGAGGCCCCATGAAGATCCATCCATGACATATAATGATCGAGGTGTGAGTCGGGGTTCGATGTCCCGTCATACAATCCGATTTGAGAGACTTTGACTTTTCCAGGTACGGGCTCCGAGGTGAGCTCAGGTGCCAAGAGAGAATCAGCCTCCAAATATACTTGCGCTGAGGTGGATGCTCGGCGTGGGGTGTGTTCCTGCGCTTTCTGTCGACTTTCTAATTCAGCAATTCTTCGTTGTAGCATTTCTAACTCGGAGGATTCTTGCCGAGCTGAACGATTTCTTTCAATTTGCTGACAAAGATTCGTTTGCAATGAACGAGGAGGAACCTGGGTTTGTTCATGTGGTATAGATCGCCGAGGTTGAGCAGACTTACTTTCTGTAGTTTCTTTGCGAGGGACTACCAGAGGAATACGAGTATCTTCAGTATGGTTGGCCACTATTTCTCGATGTGGTTGTGACGTTTGACTTCGAGGTTGAGCCGTTGCGTACGAGGTGGCCCCACTGCCACCTCGTCGCGCCGGTGGAATTTGTGGGTTTATAGGAGTCGTAGGTATGACAGATTGCCGTGGAGCAATCATCGACATTCCGCGAATGGCCTGAGCCATCAAGGCGGCGAACCTACGCGCAAAATCCAGATTTAAAGTAGTATAATCAGGCATATTTGATGGCGTCGTATGACGTCTGGTGGATTGAGCAGCACTACGACTGTGGCCATCTCTCGATGTATGACCGCGATGTTCTGACTGTGGCATGGTTATTACAGACGATGCAGTTGACGAACAACAGATCAAAGATGAACCTAAAATATCTTATAAGACCCTTCCTGTAGCGCCAAACTGTTATTGTATGATTGCTAACAACGATTTTATATGAGGTTAGCGAGGTGTTATAAGTGATTGGAACGTAAAACATGCATCAAAACAAGCACAATGGCCCCGATCCGAGGTGAACCGAGGTGAAAGGGGTTGGGCTTTTTTGTATATATGTAAATGTTCAGAGAGCGATCCCTGTACAAGTATTAGAATCTTCTATTTATAGTATCTATTTTGGACCCGTGAATCGAGGTGTACGATTACTTTTTCATAAAGCAGCTTTTGGAGAGCGGTTCTGTCAGTAGGGGCCCACTTGAATGATGACATAACTTGTGGTGTAAGAACAGGTCACGTGAGTGCCTTGTCACCTGCTTAGGTTCTGATGACCTCGGTTTGAGGTGACTTCGGTTTTCAAAGGGCAGGTCGGTTTTCTCTGGCCGGAGTTCAGTCGTAATATGAACCGAAGTAATCATGGCCTAGGCTAGTACCGATAATGACTCTCGTGATACGTGATTTCGGATGAATAATCGTGGATTACCGGGTCGGATGATAACAATTATCTCTGTCCCTTTTTAAAAGCAAATATCAGTTACAATTCAAAGTACTTACTAACAGAAACATCATGTCATTAATAATAAAAAGTTTAAGAAAATGAAGAAAAAATATTCTATATATTATTGAACACTTCCTTATATACAACGTTCATGGTTTAATTCTTTGGCTCGTCAACATCGCCACAAAATAAGATTTTCAAACCATTTCTGTTTGTGACACGGGATACAACAACATACAACTGGCCATGACTAAACACTGTTTTCTTAAGAAATAAGCCAACATGAGATAATGATTGTCTCTGACTCTTATTTATAGTCATTGCATAAGAGACCATTCTTGGAATCAACACTTTATCACCTGCGTGATCGTCAGTGAGTATTTTACACTCGAGAACATGAGTGGAGAGCTTCGTCACTACCAATCGTGTCCCATTACATAGACCCATAGAATGGTCCATATTGTGCAACAGCATGACCGGAGTTGCAATCTTCAAGTACAACTCATGATTCGGTATTCTAGAACACTTGATACTATTCAAAAACTCGGGCATATGGAGATCAGGCAAAAAGTCATTATTAGAATCTGATTTGCACGTACTATCAGAGCTCAAGTACGTACGACCATCCGAAAAATTCAAATATTTCATGTACTCATTGATATAATCGACAACATCCAAAGTCAGCGCTAATATAGCACTATCCTTCAAATAACTTGGATCGTCGATGGCCTCCTTAAACATTAGATACGTGCTTTCAACGATTTGAGCAACGGGATCATCAGATGGCTCTAGCAAAATGTCCTCGGGTATGTCAATCATTGCACAACCATCGTTCGACCCCCCTATAGTGCCTTCTCCAATGCTAGCTATCTAATCCGCAAACCGAGCGAGCTCATCACGTTCATTCGAATCTTGAAGTCCGCGGAGACGCATGTTTTTTGTAAGCCTTAACACAATACAACTTCTTCATATGTCAGAAGCATTTATGGTAGCATTAACTATGTCTTGACGGCTACCCTTCGGAATGACCAGAAGGATTTGTCGGAAATCTCCACCCAAAAGAACAGTCTTCCTGCCAAAAGGTTTTTCCTTGTTTGAAGGGTCAATTGCTCCCATAATACCCTGCAGAGATGTCTGTACAACTTCGAAGCAGTGTTTGTGCATCATTGGAGCCTCATCCCATATTATAAGAGAAGCACGAATTACCTATTCCGCCAGAGGGCTCGACTGATTGATGTCGCAAGTAGATTCCTGGTGTGGATTCAATGGTATAACGAATCGAGAATTCATCATTCGTCCACCTGGCAGCAAAAGCAATGTTATTCCTCTAGATGCGATGCATAAGACTGTTACCCTTGGATCTCAAACCAGCAGATAAGGTCCTCCACAGATAAGTCTTGCCAGTTCCACCATAACCGTATATGAAAAACACACCACCTTGGTCTGATTCTACGGTAGACATAATTCTGGCGTAGACACTCTTCTGTTCATCTGTCGTGTTTTGAAGAAGAGTATCATGTTCAACAGCGAGGGCCTTTCGATCATAATTCAACTCATCTAATATCAGACGATTCGAAGTTGAATGCATGTTGTCCCTATCCAGAAATGGCATAGGCTCATATTCTTGAAGACTTGTACCACGACGTCTCAACAAAGTCTCAATCTCAGCAAGGACAAGATTTTGAATTTGTTCATCAGTAAGTAGCAAATCTATTAAAAAAAATATATAAACGAATATCAATACAATTTAAATCTTATTAAAAAATTGTATATAAACTTGAAAATCAATAATTAATAAAATAGATATGGATATATGAAAAGTATGAGTACCGTGGTTATTTAATAATCGATGATGTTTGTACAGTATGTCGTCAGACATACATTGCCAACACTTATTCCATATGTTATCTGGTATGCCAAATGAACCGGACACCAACAATGATGCGACCATGCGTCTAAAAGAATCTACAGATGCCCACTGACTTGCCTCGATTATGCCATCTACATACTCTCGATCGTCCTCTAACAAACCTCGCACGTAGCAAGCTTCACGATACGTTAGATATTGGACGTCATCGACCTTCATATAATCCTCATGACATGTTGGCCCACGCACAACAGTAAGCAACAATCGCAAGTAATAATTATTTCCAAACCCAGGAGATACGTACCGCAAACGACCTACAGAGGGTTGGTCCTTATTTACTCGAGGAGTCCACTCCATGATTGTTGTATTCCACACAAACTTGGACGGCACCTCAGCATAAGTTAGTTCCCTCGCCGCAGGATATTTTTTGTTTGCCTCAAACCACTCAAGAAATTGTCTCTGATCAACTGTGGGTGTACGGAGAACGTTTAAAAGATTTCCTTGATCATCAAATAATAGGTTTTGTTCTCCAAATACGTGGAAATTCAAGCGCTGGACGGGAGGTTTTTTATACTTCAATTCATTACCGAACAACCTCCATGTCGCTTCACACGAAGATATGTACCAACAATCGTAATACATTTTTATCTCATCCGACGGTGTCTCGACGTCCCATTCTGTAGAAGTTTTATAAAATGATGCAGTCACACGATCGTTACCCTTGTTGACATATTTGAATAGGTATTTTATAGATTGTGATTGATTGCACCACCAACATTAATATGCGCTCCAAACTTCATAAGGAGACGCCGGTTATGAGGCACGACAAAACCGTTGTGCACAACAATACCATTCTTTTCTAGAGAAGTTCCATTGTCACGACGCCTGTACCGTGGATAACCCTCATCGTCAATTCTTGTAGAGTCAACAAACTTCTTAGGAAATCTTTTGGTGCATTTTCCATCCACCAATACACGGCGAGTCTTTTTTTGCCAGACCACATGGCCCATGGATCATATGCTCCTTTACGGCCTCGCAATAATGAGGATCAGAAGATTCATCTGGTATCTATGCAGATATAATTCTGTCTAGGTCTGATGGGTTGGGAAACTTCGACTCTTTTGAAAGGAATAACAATATATGAGCATGCGGTAATCCACGTTCTTGAAACTCAATCGTATAGATAACTGCAAAAAAAAAAATAAAAAAAAATAAGAGAAAGGAAATACAATGTAGTTATCATTATAAATAAAAATCGAAAATTTTAACAAAAGATAAATATATTGTGTAGATGATTAATAAATGACTATAATAATTATATACAATATTAAATGTCTCACCTGCTATTACCTTTCCAAATATTTGCTTTTGACATAAATCCCTAATCAATTCCTTAAGTTTAGCTCGAAATATCCTACACACGATATCTGGTCGATCCTCAGCTCGCAATTTCTTCGACTCGAGAAAACGAACAATTTCTGGCCATTTGGGATTGCAGGTGAATGTAATAAACAAATCGGGATACCCAGCCCATCTACAAATTGCCATTGCATCTTGATAGTTTTCAATCATATTCCGAGCACCACCAGTGAATGATGAAGGAAGAATAATTCTCTTTCCCATGGTACTGGGATCAGTGTCGCCATGAAGCACGGCCTCAACCACACCATTATACAAATCACAATGGAGCTTCTTCTGATTAAGACGTATGTATCGCAACCTAGAAGATTCAACCATGGTATAAGCATCAACAATAAATTGTTGATATAGTCTTCTAGAAGAAACAATGGTCGGAGGTCATGCTCTCAATCATGCATTCTATATGCAAAGTACTCCCTTACACTAATATGTTTTCGACCATCTTGTCTTACTAGCGTGCCTTCCCTAAAAGGTATGTCTTCTCTGTACCCATCCTAACCATAAGGCAACAAAAGAGGATATTGTAATGCCAGGTAGGAAGCATTTAGTTCATTAATCCTTTGAAGATGACCACTCATAGTTTCTACTAATATGTCCCTTTCACCCAAAGCCTGGTCAAAATCGCCAACAACCAGTATAGCAAGTTCTGAACTCGTAGGCAAGTTATATCGCCTAACATCTTTGTATCTCCTACCAATCAAATGCACTCGAACATTTGATTCTCCAAGCTCTCGTATCCTATCTCTAGCCATACGAAATGATTTGACCAATTCGTTGTGTTGGTCTAACATTTGATTCAATCCAACAACAATATCCTCATGCAAATTATTACTTCCAGATCCATTTCTGCATATCAATAAAATAAATAATATTTGTAAGTTAAATGTACAACTTTACAAAGCTTTATATTTAAATGTTCTAATTAAGAAACAATTAATTTAAATAATAGTTGAAGTATTTAAGTTTGCATAAAAAATATAGTGAATTCGTACCTCACATCATTCATTCTGTTAGAAATTTCATTCTCCGTATCATATATATACAATTGTGCAAACTTTAACGAAGCACCTGCAGAAGGAAGTAAACTACCAATTAGATGGTAATTCTGTCCATGTAAAGAAAACACTGGTGGCCCAGTCCTCTTATTGATATTTGAATCTATCTTTCCTCCCAAAGAAGTAAAGCCAAATATTCTATTGTATGATTTTATGTTATCTTGAAAATGTTAGCTTAATTGGCCATCTCCATGAAGAAAATCTTTCAAAAATTGGGGAGGATTGTTCATAAGAGGGAACTGAATTTTGCCATTCGTGCAACAACCGGTGTACATAGGCACAACTGCATTTTGATAATATGCCTTTCTCTCCTCGTACCAAAAAATTGCACCGCAGTACATACAACGAAAACTTGCATCTCCCATGTCCCAATATTCTGTAATTGTTTATGCACATAAAAATGTTAGAAAACCCATTGCCTTTTATGAATAAATTTTGTTGTCTATTAAAAAGACATAATTAAAATTACCAGATACTACTGAAGATTGTCTAGTTAGTTTCCTAGGATGACCACGTTTTCTTTTTTCTGTGCGGTTGAATTGTACTATCAAGTGTGAGATCAATAACACAACTTGCTGGGATAGTTCCATGAGTTACTCATTACCAAGATCATCATGATCTTGCGTGAGATCGATAAAAATGCTATTAGTAGCATTTTGACTGGGCTTATTTGTAGGCAATACACGACGCTTACATTGTCTTATTGCAATAAATAAAGAGAGTAATATTTATAAATATTGTATGTTGATACAAATTTTATATTGTGTAACAATAACAATAACAATATATATAATAAAGAATAAAAAATGACGTTCCTGAACGTACCAACTGACACATCTGATATACTCCGACCCCCAATTTTGTCCTGAAACACTGTATAAAAGGATCAATTTTACTTGTATTTTTTTATAATTTATATAATTCTTATTTATAATAAATAATACAAAATATTGTATAGTTTGTATTAAAGTCTGTAAATTATTGTAAAAAAAAAAAAGCAAACAAACAAACTTACTATTTGTAATGTCAGAAAGCGGTGAATCACGGAAATTGGTCACCACATTGTATGATGATTGTGCCCCCAAAGTACGTCCATGCACATTCATCATATTTCTCCCTGTAAAAAAATATTGTATAAAATTATATTGCTATGAATGTAAATTAAAAAAGAACTTAAAAATAAATTAATTTTACCGAACAATATAATAAATTTGTGAGTATGAAAATAGTATAATACACAAATATTTATATTATAGATTAAGAGTTAGCGAAAAGATTATTTAAACTCACCAACTACTGGTGACGATAATGGCGTTTTTCTAGGACGACCACGCTTTCGCTTCTGTGTACTTGGTTGTACGTCTACATATTGACTGAAGCCGTTAGCGACATACGTTGTGGTACTTGAAGGGGTTACAACATCTGTTGGAACGTCATCTTCACTTATGAGATCTTTTTTTTT
>CACSLK010028168.1:101235-122721 GCA_902706635.1 Striga hermonthica | reverse complement strand
ACATCTTGACAGAAGCTGTAAGAAGAAGATTAATGATATTGCCAAAAACTCATTGAAGATGGGACAATATGGTGATTGGATGAGAGCGCCAGATTTCTTGCAGTGGGCTAACACTAACAGTTCCAACTCTCAACCCCAATCAGACTCTCCGTCCACTCCAGCAAATGCTTCTCCTCCTACCACATCTGTAAGTCACCGCCGAGAGCAAAATCAGCTTCTAGCAATTGATAACGTAGCAAATCGGAGCATTCCTACGGAAGTGCAGGACTCTAGTGGCCCTATCTTTAAATCATCAAGCAAGGAATTTGTAGGGCATATCCTTAATGATGCTGCCTCATCTGAAGACATGATCTTTAGCAGTTCAAAGTTAGTATTCAAGGATCCTGCTGGTATTGCAATCAAAGACCCTCACACCACTCTGGACCAGAGCCTTTCGATAGTCAGAAATCAAGACCAGCAAATGATTGCCATAGCCTCAAGTTCTGACCCTGACCTCATTATGCCAGATCTCCAAGCTAAAATGCTCTTCGCAAGGACGGCAGACTTTCCAGACAAGAAGACCACTAGTTAGCAATAAGTTCTGTTTTCTCAGGCAAAAGGGACATCCAAAAAATCAACACTGCCGACGAGAATTCTCCCATTGATACTTGTAATCCAGAAGGTTCTAAGAAGCACAAGTCAGACTCACCAAAGGTGGAGGTGGCCAGCCTCGAATGGTGCCCAAGTGACCGATGTTAGCTGTGGTGTGGAACTGTCGAGGACTGGGTGGGCCCTCGACGGTTTCCCAAATCAAAGAGACTTTTAGATCTCACCACCCCCTTTTCTTTTTTCTCTCCGAAACTAAAAATTCTTCTTGCTTTGTTAAGTCTGTTGCTAAAAAGCTGGGTTTTGTTGATAGGCATGTGTTGGTCGATCCAGTGGGTATGAGTGGCGGTCTATTACTCCTCTGGTCTTCTGAGGTCTTTATTGTTCAAACGATTTGTTACCCCTGTTTCATTGCGGTGGAATTCTCAGTGATGAATGGGGAGGTCATCTGGGCAATATTCGTCTATCTCAGCACTTGTGCTGTAACTCGCAATGAACAATGGCAGCTGCTGGAAGCCAAAAAACATAAATGGAAGGACAAATGGTTCATCATAGGCGACTGGAATGATATCTGCTCTAACTCTGACAAATCAGGCGGCTCTCCAAGGAGTCCCCGAAGTCTAGCTGGCTTTAACAACTTCATCAACTCTATGTCCATGGAAGAATCAGAATGACAGGATACAAATTCACTTGGAGTAATCATCGTCTCATGGAAGGCCTTATTCAAGAGAAGCTGGACAGGGGTTTCAGATCTTTTGATTGGCTTCAACAATATCCAAATGTCTATATCCAATCTGTCTCCCACTGTGCATCTGATCATTCTTTGCTCTTCCTTAGCACAGGCGCTCCCTTGAAGAAACCTCAACGCAGATTCCATTCCGATAAACGCTGGTTGTTGAAAGAAGATGTTTTCGATATTATGAAAGCTGCTTGGAGTCTCAGCCATTCAGGAACTCCTTTCTATCAATTGAAGGAAAAAATTAAAGTTACCAGACTAGCCCTTATCAAATGGAGCTCCAAATTTAAATCTGAAAATCAGTTCAAGATAGATAGTCTCAACTCCAAGCTGGAGACGCTGAGCAACGTGGATCTGGCTAGCAACTGGGATGACTATGTCTCAACCAAAGCTGCTCTGGACCAAGATTACCGTTCTGAGGAGATGTACTGGAAACAAAAAGCCAAGGTGAAATGGCTTAAGGAAGGAGATTGCAACTCTAAATTTTTTCACGCCTACACTCAGCAAAAGAGAAGACTTAATGCTATTACAAGACTTCTCACTCCTCAGAACAAAGAACTCACTTCCAACCAGGATATTCGGAATCACATTGCAAGCTTCTATGCTAACTTGTTCTCTTCTAAAGGCTCTTGGGGAGGGGACAACATTCTTCAGCTCATCCAGCCATCTATTTCCTCTGACATGAATCAAGAGCTCCTCAAACCTGTCCAGAAAGAAGAAATAAAGGAGGTTTTGTTCAGTCTTGAGCCTAAAAAATCCCCTGGGGAAGACAGTATGACGACCTTATTCTATCAAAAATTTTGGAGTATTATCAAGTCTGATCTTGTTGCTGCTGTTATTAGTTTTTTTGAATGCGGTCTTATGCTTAATTACTGGAACCACACTATTGTGACCCTTATTCCTAAGTGTTTAAACCAGATTACTTATCTCAGTACAGGCCCATAAGCCTTTGTTCTGTGGTTTATAAAATTGTTTCTAAGTTGATGGCTATGAGGCTCAAGTCTTGTCTGCACTTATGCATAAGTGATCATCAATCTGCCTTTTTGAATGGGAGACAAATGTTAGATAATGTTATAATTGCCCAAGAAGCATTTCACTTCATTAATAGGCACAAATCTGGCAAGAACCACTTTATGGCAATTAAGTTGGACTTGGTTAAAGCCTTTGATCGTGTTGAATGGATCTGTGTGAAAAAGATAATGTTGCAGATGGGTTTTGATGCTGCCTTTATCAATTTAATTATGATATGCATAACTTCATGTTCCTATTCATTCAAAGTCAATGGGGAGGTCAGTGGTTTTATTCATCCCTCCAGAGGCATTAGACAAGGGGACCCTCTGTCCCCTTATCTATTCATTATCATTGCTGAAGTTTTATCTGCTCTGGTGACTGACTCTTTGAATTCTGGGTTGCTTGTGGGTATGAAGCTGTCTAAGAATGGTCCTCCTTTATCACATCTTTTATTTGCGGATGATTCTTTATTCTTTTGTAAAGCTTAGGTGGGGCAAGCTAATCTTCTGTTAAATCTGCTTGAAAAGTACAGACTGTTCACAGGTCAAAAAATTAATCTCCAAAAATCAGCTGCCTTTTTCAGCAGGAATTCCCCTCAACCTCTGAAAGACAACATCTGCACTGTTCTGCAGGGCATTCCCTCTCACAGATCCACAAGGTATTTAGGGCTGCCTTTAGGAATTGGTAAGTCTAAGAAAGAGGCTTTTCAATTTGTTCTAGACTCTGTTCAATCTAGACTTCAGAATTGGAAAGGTCTTTTGTTATCCCCTGCTGGCAAGGAAGTTCTTATCAAGGCTGTTCTTCAATCTCTGCCAATATTCTCCATGTCTTGCTTTATTTTGCCCTCTGGTATTTGCTCTGAATTTCTAAATGGTGTTCCAATTTCTGGTGGAAGAGAGGTGAGGGTCAAGACATAGGTATTCACTGGAAATCTTGGGCCAATCTTTCTTGGCCTAAGTGTGATGGAGGTCTTGCTTTCTTGGATCTCAAAAACTTCAACAGAGCATTGATATGTAAGCAAATATGGAGAATCATTACACAACCTGCTCTGCTGGTAAGTAGAATTCTTAAAGATAGATACTTCCCTTGTTGTTCCATCTTTGATGCTGTTAAACCCAATAGCTGTTCTTGGATCTGGTCAAACTGGCTCTCTGTTATCCCTATTGTTGCAAAGGGCCTTAGAGTTGAAATCAGAAATGGGGCCACAACAAGGATAGATGACATTAACTGGGTTCCAAATCTTTGCAACTCTAAGCCCAATCTTCTGGAGATAGCCAGAGGTCACATTACATGGGTTAAAGAGCTGTTGAACCCCTCTGGATTTGGCTGGAATGATTGGCTGGTAACTCAATTGTTTAATGAATCTGACAGTAAGGCTATTCTTGATATTTGCTCTCTGAATCCTGACAAGGCTGACAGATGCTTCTGGGCTTTTGATAAAAAAGGGCAGTTTTCAGTGGCCAGTACATATGCACATCTCAACTCTAAAAGAATCCTTGCTCTCAATCTTCCAGGTACCAGCTTCTCTCTACCCTCTAACAGCAAGTACAACATGTTTAATAGATGCTGGAATTTGAGAGGAAATAAACTCACAGGAAAAGGAAATGGGTCGGATGGTCGAGAACAAAATAACAGATCCTCCTCGGCATAGACCGAAGCCTACTCTTACATCGAGTCATTCAGACTCGACCAGAGTGGGGGGACTAGATGATATGAGATATTATATATTAGGCCTGATATGGGATATTATATATTAGACCGGTTCACAGGGCTAATCAGAGAAGATAGGCCGGTTCGTCGGATTACCTAAACAAGGACGAACCAAATAATATGGTCGAGCAGGACCAGACACCTGCCGCGAAAGACAGAGAGTAGATAGCAGGGACTAAGAAGATTGGAAATGGTCGACAGACATGAGTCACTCGAGGAGCTGGTCAAGGAAGGACGATCGAAGAGGACGTGGTCGTGTAGAACTGGTCGAATATCGGAGCGCAAAAGAGAATCTCCAGCACGTGGATGGGAGGACACGCGGCGGACTATGAGTGGTCAACATCCGTAACAAACTCTGACATTCTCTGACAAAGGGGACGCGTTTCCTGACACCAAGGATAGTGGAGGCGCGCGGTTGTACGGACGAGCAGAGGACAGTTGGCCGAACTCGCCCTTCTCGCGCATGCAGCTCAGGTAACTCGCCCTTATAAATAGGGGCGAGAATCCTCATTTTCAGTACAATCTCACATACTCTTACATATTTTCATAAACTTACATTGTCTCTCAAGATCTGATTTGAGCGTTGGAGGCCCTTCACCAGGAAACATCTCCGGTGTGGGAGTTTCGTGCAGGTTCCGCGTTCAACCGGCGAGAAGAACAAGCTTGAGGTGATTTCCAGCCGGTCGGGGTGCGAGACTTGTATTAATGGGTGTGGAAAACAAAATGGGTGACCATCTCCACTTATTCAGTGAGAAAAACCTTACTATAAACATGTTCAATATAACAATTCATACCATGGAATCGACATATAACATGAATAATTAATATCTCTTTTTCTTGGACCTTCCGGCAGACTAGTACTTGACAGAAGTCTTTGATTTGGTCCCCTCGACAAATGGTACTGCCATAAGTTGTAAGTCTTTGCTTGAGTCCCCCCGACAGAAGTCAAAAGTCAGGAGCCTTTGCTTTGACTAACTATACATACACAGACCTCAAACATAAATACCTTGCGATTATAAGGAACATAGTAGATAGTAAGTAATCCCCACCTCGTGATGCAGTTGAATTGGTCTATGAGATATTCTCTAGAAAGCTTGAGGGCTCGACTCTTGATTATATTAGAAAGCATATTTCAAATGGCTTATTACATATCTTAGTCTTGAGAAAATCAATTGATTTGCCTTTTGCCTCGCTTAAACTTCTCTAAAAAACAATTTCGTATAATGTCTTGAAAATTAATGAACATTTAGTGTAGCGCCCCGTTCGAATATGCGAATTTACGTTAATATATATAGATTATTTGAGATTATTATCAATTATCTTTATTATTATGATTATTTGTCAAGTAGATATTATTATTATTATTATTATTATTATTATTATTATTATTATTATTATTATTATTATTATTATTATTATTATTGTTGTTGTTCTTGTTGTTGTTGTTGTTGTTGTTGTTGTTGTTGTTGTTGTTGTTGTTATTGTAAATGCTAAATGCCTAATTGCAATTATGTGTTTTAAATGTTTATAAATATTATATTGTATATATATATATATAAATATTCCAATTATTTATTAAGTATTGTATATAAATATTCCAATTATTTATTATTATTGCTCGATTAAGTATTTTAGCGATAACATTATATTATTTGCGAATACTATAATGTTAAATTATTTCGTTCGATTTAATTTAATTAAGTCATTCGGAAATTCGGTTTATTATGTTATACCAGATTAAACTCGAATTCTATTTTCTCGCGAACCGTTTCGAGCCCGAGTCCCGGCCCTTATTATTTTCAAACCCGCAACTTTGATATATGATTCCCGGCCCAAATAGCTTGCAATTACAGCCCAATGATTAAGGCCCTAATTTTTCTTTTAAGTTAATTAAGCTAAACCTAAAGAGAGATTTTTACCTTCTCCTCCGATTCCCCGCAGCCTTCAATCTGCTAACCTCGTGCTCGCTTTTCTCTCTCGCATAACCACCATCGTCATCGATCACCATCTCTCCATCTTCTCTATCGTCACCATCATCATCTCCATCATCACCTCGCGACTGCAACGCCATCATCATTGCTGCCCCATCGCGAGAAGCTCCCAAACACTGCTCCTCCGCCTGCAACTCCGAGCGTCGCCTTTGTCAGCCCATCGCTGCCGTGAAACCGAGGTCAGACGTCGTCCATTGCCGCTGTCCTCTCGTGTCCTCGCTGTAAGGAACCAGTTCCGTGCAGTCCCGTCATCATCAAGCCCCAAATCGCTGTTAGCTCGACCCCCTGTTCTCGTGTCGCGTGGCATCCTCTGACCAACGCCGGCGAACGTGTGAACCCCGACCTCCGCCACCACCACCTGCTGTCCGTGATCGCGGGCCATCAGCGAAGCTCAACACCCGTTTGTAAACTCGTCTGAACTCCGGTTGCTGTCCGCGTAACCCTTCGTCGGTCCCGTTGCTGTTCCTACGTCGCGATCGTCCTCCCCGGAGTACTATTCACGTGCCGTCCATCCCGGTGATCCGCTGCTCTGTCCTCGAGCTTAACCACTGCAGTCCCGGCGGTCCCGTGATTCCATCAACAAGCCCGTCCCCACTGCACGTTGAGTTTATCGCCGCTGCTGAGTGAAAGAGAACCGTGACCAGCTGCGCCTCCGTCGCGTGATACCACCATTGTTCGGTGACCTTCACTCTCGATTCCCGGACGTGAGCAGTCCCCAACAGCGAGCCGAAGCCGGCCGTTGAGCTGTTGTCCGCGCGAGCTGTTGAGCTGCTGTCCGCGCGAGCCGTCGAGCTGCTGTCCGCATGGGCCCTCCTCCGTGGCGAGCAGGCCGTCCCCGATCATGTGCAGCACCCTAGCAGGCCGTTTCTGTCAAACTCGAGATGCTGCTCCACCATCCTCGCACTTTCAGGCCACCGCGAGCCAAACGTGGAGCCGTCGAGCTCGTTTACCACGCCTCCGCTAGCCGCCGTGTGTTTGCCGTCGTTCCTCGTTCGACCCTTCTCTACGTATTGTGTCTTGAGAACGGTATTCTTTCGAGCCCGGGACTGATTTTATTTGTTGCTCAATATTATCGACTTAACGTATGTAATAATTCAAGTGAAAATCGTAAGATGTTGTTTTTCTATCGTTTTAAATAAGACCGAGTTGGACCTCGGACAATGTGTTTGCGATTTATCTAATGTTTAAGTCTTAAAGAATGGAAATCAAGGCTTGCTTAACATATAAATCACATGTTTTGGTTGCTATGTTTATGAGTGTGTGATTTTGGTTGAATTTGATTGAAAAAGTCAAGTTATGGCCTCTGTTTGTGCTCAGTTTTTCATATCATAGAAGCTGTTTTCTGGTTATGTGTTCATCATAAGAATTGTAGCATTTTGAGTTAAGTTTCAGTGAGTTTTAGAATTTTGTGATTTGGAGTTTAAATGAAATTTTTATGAATTTTCAAGTTGGACGAGCATGCTGTTTTGATAAACTCGGGCAGAAAAGTTGATCTTAGTTCATGGCTATTTTTGATGATCTTAGCATGCTTTAATGAAAATATGTTCTGCATAACAAATGTAGTACATGTTGTAAGCTGCTTGTGAGAGTTGGAATTTCTAAAAAAGGAGTTGATTTGCATTTTATATGATTTTTCTAAGTGGGATGTACACCCAGTTTTTATGAAACCTGGGGCTGTGTTTAAGTGTTGAATATGTCCTCTATTTTGATGATCCGAAAGTGTTCGTATGAAAAAGATCTCTTCATAATAATTGTAGATTCCTATGTGTAGATTCTGTAGGTTTTGAGTTGTATGAATTGGAGTTGTGTAGCTTGAGTTGTTGCCATTTTACTAAGAGGTGTTGTATATTCGAAAAGTTATTCGGTGTTTCTGTTGTACCTCAGTTTAAGCTAACAGAGACTGATTATTTGAAGTTGTTTTCTTCTTATAAAATGTAATATGTTTGGTTGTCTATATCTGGGATTTAAAATTTTATAATTCCGAGCTATATCGATTAAATTACGATTTTTACAAGAATATTGCACGTCCAGTTTTTCTTGCTACCCGGCAGCTTGTGTGTAATTAATGTGTGACCTGTTTATCATATCGTAGTGTGCTCGTATGAACTTATGCTCTTCATGAAAGTTATAGGTCTGCTTCTTAACTTTCAAATGAGATGTATTGCAGGTTGATATGTGCTCCGTAGCTCCAATTATTATTAAAATGCCGCCACCTTGTTTGAACATTTTGACTGCACCTATGTTTTGGATGTTTTCTGTATTAAGTGCCTTTAAATGATTTTATCTGCTTGAGTGTTCTTCATGAAGGTGATAGAGGCATTAGTTAGGGATATTTTACAAGTGGTTTCATCATGATATGATTTGTAGACTGAAAACTACATCCATTTTAAATTCATCGCGCATGCTGAAAATTGGTGCGAGTTCATGTTTAGGTTTCTAATTTGACTTGTATTGTTTAAACGCATGTTTATGTGGCATAACTGAACCATGTCATGTTATGTGATGTTTATTTGATCCTTCAATGTCCTAAGTGTTAAAAGTTAAGAGAGCCAAGATATCCACCAACCGAAAAGACTTATACATAAAACGTTTTCAAAGCTTATATATATGTATAAGACTACGAATAAGATAAGACTTGATAAGATTATAAGACAAGGTGCCCAAAGAATATAGGTGTTTGACGAGCTGTGCCTCGACTCCTACTGCTTTCTTGGTTTTATTGCTTTACTCCGGATACCAGGTGGGTCTTATTTAAATTGTCTATGCCTTGAACTGTGAATATGTTTACTTACTTAGGTATGATCAAAGTATGAAATGTGTATGTGTAACTTTCGGCGTGAGCTGTACCGACCGTCGAACGTATTCCCGTTGTTATAGAACGTACACCCAGTGGTTGTGATGGATTTCATACCTAAAATCCTCGGGGTTGGCAGACCTGTCTAATACCCTCAGGGCTGACAGTGCATTTCCCGTCTAAAACCCTCGGGGTTGACGGATGACTCTCCTACTTTGGCAACGTTAGAGTTCCCGCGGGGAGACGATACGTGGATAGGTGTGCACATGAGGCTGATTGTTGATTATGGATAGGAGATGAGAAATATTGTGCCTATGTTCATACTTGTGACCATGCCATATTTACTTTTTGTACTCACTTATATTAACTGTTCATGCGCATAGTGGTGAGCACAACGGTTTCCATCTGTACTCATCCCCACCTGCTCTTCATGGATGCAGGTTGAGCTGGCGGCTGCATGGCGGCGATAGACGAGTGGTGGTCGGTTGTTTGACCGGACCTTATTGTGTAGCTTCTGCTTCGCTATTATATTATGAATATTTTTTTTTGTCATCATGTTGAACTCTGGATTATCTATGATTTGAGAAATGCGAACACTGGTTTGGGGAGATGCCCCGTTTGCTAATAATCGATTTCGAAACTTTGTTTAAAACCCTGTGAGGGTGGTTTCGATTTGACTCTGGACAATTGATGATGTTTAAATTACTTGAGAGTAATTGATATGTGAAAATTTCCTAAATGCTGATTATATGTCGAGTAAGGCCAAATGATTTATGAAAAGAATTTCGAAAAATTTCCGTTGACTTTTGAAAAGTCCTTGACTTTAGTCAAATAAAAGTGGGGCGTTACATTTAGCTTGCTTAAGAATACTAGTCTTCATCATCTAGGGTTCTATTTAACACCAATATACCAATTATTGCTCACACAATCATACATTCAATAGGTAAAATCCGTTTTTGAAACTATACCAAAAACCAACCAAATTTGTCATGCGCATTGTTTTTAAAACATGCACAACATTCAACACATAACTCATATTGTCATGATTTAAGTTCCAAAATGATCCTAAGACAATCACCTACAACTTTCACTTAGATCACTGAAGCAAATAAGGTCATTAAGAAGGTCAAACATCGACTAACATTCAAAACTAGTTGCTGTAAAAAATCTGGAACATAACTCACAGATTCAATAAAATAAGTATAACGTTTCCTACAAACAAAATCTCGCCATGATTCATGCACATACAGAAATCTAAGAACAACTCTACAATTTTCATGAAGACGAAAAGTTAATATAAGCACATTAGAATACAGAAAACAGACAAAACTTAAATAAACACTTGTTGCCATATTTTCAGAAAACTGCTTGCGCACTGTTTTTAAAACGTTCATATCTCCCAAAAAAAAAGGATTTTACAAGATTCTTGAACCCACAGAAAGCCAACAGAATAACCTACATTTCATATGCATAGTACAACATAAAGAAACATGATCTTGAATGTCAAACCACTCATGAACACAGGGACATAAACCAGTGAATTTACAAGTTAATCATAACGAAACTTCAATAAATTAAATCTCGGCAAGGGGAACTTAAACAAAATTTCTAAACCTAATTTTCACATATGAAAACATGATTAATATCACATAAATTCCCAACACTTAATCTCAATCACATAAACATGAACATTGATCATAAAAGCATGCATAAATCTTTGAATTTCCTTCTCTTATCAATAGATCTCATCGTTGCGTCTCAATTTAAAATTCTCGATTATTCTAACTCTTAAGCAAACATAATTAGTCAATTTTTCCAGACTTTAAACACTTTAATAAAACCTCTTGAGAAACAATTCGAACCAATATCAAACTTGGATCTAATTTCTCTTGAATTCTCTTTAATCCATATCATGATTCTTATTAATCTTAATTATTCTTGATTATTAGGAAGACATAATCTCATCCCATAGGTAGGAAAAAGGTCGTTTTACTGTTCTCGAGAAAAAATAAAATAAAAATCGACTTGAAGGGTGGCCTCGGGTCTTGGCTTGCTCGCGTGCGTGGCCTTGCGGGGTTCTGCGCGCGTGTGGTAGGGCCTGACGGACGACGGGCTGGGCTGGCCGCGAGGTTGTGGTGCACGTGGGGCTAAAGGGCAAGACGGGATGCGCGAACATGCTAGGGCAATCGTGCGGTCGGGCTCGCGGTGGAATAACATTAAAACCCGATTGCATCATTACTTAGAATTCAATTAAGATATTCTATGAAAGTATGATTTATTCTATTCTCCTTTGAGAATTGGAGGATTATTTTTTTTTATTGGGGGGTTCAAAGAAAAATAAGGATTTTTTGTCTACTTTACTGACTTTCTTCCTTTTTCTTAATATCAAAAACTCAATCCCCTTGTACGCTGAAAACACTTGACATTAATTTTTTATTATCTTTTAAAGTATTTTTATTTTTTTAATGAACTGGGTCGGTCTGAGATCGACATTTCATGAATCAACCCGAAACTTCTGGGTCACCAAATCAGCCCGTATATATTTCTGAGTCGATTTAGGGCCTTCAAAACCTCAACGGGAACCGCCATTTGGCCACCTTGCATGCTGGTTTATGTAATAATTGTAATGTTAGAATGTGATCTATCAAATCAAAGGGGATAAAGGAGTTAGAAAGTTGCTATGTATAAAACTAATAATTTACATATGTACCATTTATCATTTAGTGGTATTAACACTAATTTAAATAGATGACATAAGTTGTTTACGAATAAATTAGTTTACATTCTACTTTATAAAAAATAGATGACATTATTGAGTTTGTAACTTCGCTGATTAATGTCATCTATTATGCAAAATAATTAATATCTGTAAGAAATTTAACGGGTATATTCATAACTATTAGGCGGAATTGAATAAACTCTAAGCATGTAATTCTATCAATTCATAGAATATGGATCTTTGTATAAATTAAATTGCACCTTACAAGAATCCAGCTTATAGTCATTCCCTGTTTTCTTGATCTACGGTTGATCTACGGTTCTTTGCTATGATCCTCTTTCCCGTAATCTCCAATTATGCGTTTCGTCTTTGCCTATGAATTGATTCTCTCTCCTGCGTCTCTCGTCTTTCCATAAAGCTCTTGATGTTATGAACTTTATTTTTGTATGAGATGGGAGAGAGGGGCATGTAGTAATATTTATAAAAGAATACCTATAATCTTAATCCTACTAACATTCCCCATGTTCTAACCTAACTTATTGTCCAACTCAAACATCACAAATTGGACTCTTTAATATTAGAACATTAATAATCCATTAAATATATATTCACTTTAATTAAGTTTGACTATTAATATAATTAGGTCCAACTAATTATATGGTCCATAATAATAAAATAATATAAAATATTATTACGTTTTCTCACTTGGACCATATAAGTGTCGAAACCCAAAGAACTACTTTAAGCGCACACTTTTCATCAAACTTATGATTAATACATATATCTATAAGTTTAAAATTAAAATAGAAATTAACCGAGTCATGGCGGTCACAAGTCCTTGAGCGACATGATCTCTTTCATGCACCACAAATCATTTCTAATTTAACTTTACTTTAATATGGAACAAATGATTCGTACCATAACCATAAGCCATTCAAATTTTATGTATATACTATATAATCAAACATCCATAATGATGGTATTATATGTGAAGAATCAAACATTTTTAATTGAATTCAATAAGTGTCAAAACCATTAATTGAGCAATTTCATTCAGTATCGGTCAGTCTAACAAGGCTCCATTCGTTATTCCCAATTTTCTTTATATGCCTTATAAAGGCTATGTGGAGTAACCCTTTAATGGATCCACTTTCATGCAATTAGTACTAAAATGCTCAAATGACACTTTATTTCTTCACTTCTACTTTTACGACCAAGTATTTCAATTTTATGTGATTCACACCATTTGAATACTTGTCATTCCTTGAAATAATATTGCTACAAAACTACAATAATTCTTAGCGGCTTGGACAAGATGTCGACATTTTCAAGTCTTAAGATAAAGCATCGTAGCCCTAAATATTGACTTGTGGCCTCAAACCATACCACAAACTCAAACTTAATCGTGGAAATCACGATGATGGACTTGGTTCCACTTTTCCATAATCTTGCTCCTTTAGATATTATGAGCAAAAGTCTGAATCCGAGTATCCAATTATAACAAATAATTTTGGATCTTCTTTAAGTTAGCATGTGTTGTTTAATGCCTTGTAATATCTTAGAAATTTCATTGCAGCATTTAAATAATCCTTCAGGGATTACTTTTATATATTTGTTCAATGCACCAACAACAAATATGCTATCAAACCTAGTACAAGTTTGTCTCGCTTAAGACTCCTAATCATTTATATCTAAGGAATATTCTCCATCACTTTTCATTATATTTTAGCTTTCGGACATTTATTTAAACTAAAGTGTTCCTTTTATGTATTGGATTTGTACGGAAAAACCACCAATTCCAATTATCTCCAAAACTCTCGAATTATAACTTTTATGGGATAATATTTTAGTCCTTGTGATCTATTCCGAAATACTATTATATTATTTACCAAGGACGTTTCCTCCATATCCTTCATTTCATAATCTTCAGAGAGATAATACTTTACTTTGTGGAACATGTCCACATTATTAGCAACTATAAATATGTCATCGACACACGGAACCAAAATAACAAATCTACTTCCACTGGCCTTAATGTAGATACACCGATCTACAGTATTCTCTACAAAACCATAAGCAGTGATGGTATTATTAAACTTAAGGTACCATTGACGAGAGACTTGTTTTAGTCCATATATCGGTCTATTAACTTACACACCATATTTCGTTTCTTGTGATCTTAAAACTTTTAATTAGTTCATGTAAATCTCCTTTTAAGTTTATCGTTTAGAAGGTGATCTTTATGCCCATTTGATAAAGCTCAAAAATCATATAGAGCCACCATTACCATTACAATTCTCAAGGAATCTTTCTTGAATCGAGAGAGATGTTTCCTTGTAGTCAATGACTTCCTTTTGGGTGTAACAAGTTTAACGTTATATCTTTCGATATTACCTTTAAAGTCGTGTTTGGTTTCGAAAAAAACCCATTTACACCCAACTCTTTCAAACCTTTCAGGTAATTCTTCTAAATTTCAAACTTTATTGTCATCCATTAACTTTAATTATTCTTTCATGGCATTGATCAACTTTACCAGAATTTTCTCTTTTCATGTATTGTCATTCATCAATCAAAGTTTGTTCTATAATTTCTTGATTGCTTGTGATGATTCATTATCAAGTGAGTTTGAATTATTTTGTTATTCATCTGAGTTACATGACGGTACTGTAACTAAAAAAATAACAACCATTGATGGACTCTCGGGTTTGGACTATTCAACCCGAGTTTCTTTGACATCCAAACTTTGCAGCTCCAAACTCCCACTGATTTGATCATTTTTAATGAATTGAACATTGCCGTAATCAACTATTCTTATACTATGGTTAGGGCTATAATACTTATATCCTTTAGAACTTCTCGAATACCAACGCATAGCCACTGGCTGTCATAGGATTAAGTTTCTTTCCTTGTAGATTATATTTTTACTTCTGCTTGACACCCTCACATATGAAGATGCCTTAAACTAGGTTTGCTACACTTCCATAGTTCATAAGGTACTTTAAGAACTACTTTACTAGGAACCCAGTTAAGCAAATATGCAGAAGTCTCTAATGCATGCATCCACACATAAAACGTTAATATTGAATTGCTCAACATGCTCCTGACCATATCCTTTTAAGTACGATTTATCCCCTCAATAACACCATTATGTTGAGGAGTATTAATTATAGTGTATTGCACAATTTCAAATCTCAAGAAACTTTGCAAATGGACGAGGACATTATCCTTTTTCATTGAACTTACAATAATATTCACAACTTTTCCATCTTATTATTGTATATCTTTGGATAGTCCAATGATTGATCCATTTCATGTAGTAAATAAATATAAACGTAACGTGAGAAGTCATTTATAATGGTGACTAAATACTTTACATCACATTATGAAGGGATGTCAAATAGACCACATAAAAATTAGTGTACAGAAGTTATAAGATTTTAGTGCTTCTATCGGCAGATCTCTTTAATGTATGTGTAGTTTGCTTTTCTTTAACTCATTCTACACATACAACTTGATCACTAAAATCCAAATGAGAAATGATTTGGTTATTCAACATTCTAAAAAATTTTCTTTGGATATTGACATGATATTTGATGCCATAAGAAAGCAGAATTTTTATTATGTGCACTATGTTTAACTCCATACATAAGTAGTTGCACAGAATCAAGTCACCAAGTATTATTGAGAATCTTTAATAAATCTGATTCACAACATACAAAATGTAATGTATATCTTTCTTAAGAAAAAAACATAAATGCTCCCTCCTCTCTCCAACTTTCTCTCTCTAAAATCCCCATCTTCCTCCTTCCAACCTCTCACCCTCTCCACTCTCTTTCCGGTCTTCCCTATGACTCAGTCCTTGCCGACGTCCATTGTCGCCGACGGCTACCGCCCGGCCCCTTAGAGTCTACCTTCGCCCTTCCCCTCTCCCTCCCTAAATCTCCATGGCTTTTTCTCCGAGATCCCAACTTACGACCTCCGCGACGCAGAGACCGACCTCCGCGGCGGCCCCGACCAGACCTCACCACCTGACCTCCGGTGACCTCCATGGAAGACTCACCTCATGGTCCAACAACTTGGAAAAGACCATCAGAGTCGTTCTTCAACTGGCTGAGAAATCCTAATATCCTCGAGTAAGAAGTTCGCCGGCCCATGGTGGTCTCCGCTCAGGCGACGCTCTGTCAACTGCCGACCCGCACCTTCCTGTAACAGAGTCGCGGCTCGGTATTTCTTCTTCCCTAAAAGGATCGGCCCCTCCTTCCATCTCCGTCGGACCAACCAATCAAGCTGCCGAAAATCCATGGCCAGTTCAGTTTGGCTCCCTTCTGGTGAGACCCCTCACTTCTCTGTCAGATTTAGACCTAATCCCGACGCCAAAACCTCCATTCCTCTCAAACCTTATCCTTCCACCTACTTTTTCCTCAGCTCAACCTCTTGTGGGCCGGATAATTGGGCCATCACCTAGGCCCAATTTAGTTCCATCGTTTAGCTCCTGCGGGCCGTCCCCCATAGCCCAATCCCATCCTTCTTCAACTCCCCAACCCATCGGGACTTTTCCCCACATTATGACCATAGGCCCAATCCTTGGCCCACTTCTCATACCAACACAACAAGTCACCCTTCTGGGCCCGTTTTGACTAACCCATCAAGCTTTATCACCCACTCCAAGCCCGATAATCATTCTGCTCCTCTCACTCTTTCCCAAAATGATCGTCTAGCCACCTCTCAGCTCTCGGCGAAGACCACCACCTCAGCCCTCCTGCCACTGACCGGTGCACCTTCCTCCAGCTCCGGTGTCGGCGTCGGCCACCTCCTGAAGGGCGGAGCACATACCACATTGCCCTTCCACCTGTGGGATTCTCTTCTGGCCCGTCGATGGCCATCCCGTTAGAACCTTCCCAGCCCGGTCGGAACAACGCAATGGCAGCAATCGGCACCGGCAATGGGCCACCCTCTTCACCTACGACTGGGATATTAGGACGCGGCCCTCCTTCGGCCTCCACCGCAACACCGAAAGTCGACATGCTCACCCCTCCTCCCCAAATGGCGAACCAGAGTCCCTGCCCAACCGGCGCACGTTCCTTCTGAGATGCAATATCTGGCTCATCCACCACCAGACCGGGCCATCAAAGACTGACATTGGAGTCCTTTCGGGCCAAACAGAGCAGGACCGTCACCCGCTCCGAGGAGGGTAGGTTCAAGGTAAGTTTTCCTGAGCCCACTTTTATTTCCCTAGCTGGGTCATTTGATAATGCACTCATAGTGAAGTTTTCCTTCACTGTCCCTTCCCTCTGGGATCTATCTGTAGGTCTGGACAAATTGGGTTCCAAGGGTAGAGTGTCACCTAAGTTCCAAGGGTAGAGTGTCCCCTAAGTTCCTAAATTATAATCATTATTTACTCTTTTTTGAGTTAAAAGAGGACTAAAACTTGGTTTGGATTAAGACGCATCTTAATATCTTTGGATGTGTTGGTCGGGTGTTCAAATACACCCCAGATTTCTCTTTTGTTGAGGAATCTTCCATTGTTCCGGTGTGGTGCTGCATTCTGGGCCTTCTACCACATCTTTTCGACCCTTCTGCCCTCTTCTCGATTGCTAGATGCATTGGCAACCCCATTTAGACAGATGCCACTATGACAAACCACTCGAGATTATCTGTCGCGCGGGTGTGCGTGGAGATTGACCTCAGGGACGAGCTCATCAAGGAGATTGAGCTTGACCAAGTGGGCAAGACCACTATTCAGAAAGTGGTCTACGAGTGAGTCCCCCCGTTCTGCACCCTACGCAGTCATGTAGGACATGGGGCTGCAGAATGTTACTCTAGGGGCAAGAAGCCCCGACCTGCTTTGCCTCCTCGTTGCCGCGTAGTGAGGCAGAGCCCTACTGCCGCCCCAGAGAGCCCTAAGAAGAAGGGCAAGGCACCCGCCCACGGTCCCGATCTGAAGGGACAAAAGGGTAAGGGCAAGGTCACCTCTGAGGCCACATGGCCGAAGGAGGCTATCTTGAATAGGCCTAAGGCCAAAGCTACAGGCTACTCATCAGTCCCTCCAGACTGCCCCTATGGCTACTCATTCTCGTTTCTCTGTGCTTGACACAGAGACAGAGGAGGAGATTCACACTTCCTCCGATCACTTAAGAGATTCGACCAGCTCCCCCTTTGATGACGACGACCTTTTAGTCGATGAGATAGAGCCCTCTTCCAGCCTATTGTATATTGAGGCCCTTCCTTCACCTTCAGTTCCCATTCAGACCTTAGAGCCCCCCCACCCTATCTCATTGTCTGAGCCGGAGCCTCTCCAAGTCCCACCAGCTCGACTCCTTCTGACCCTACCTTCCGCTTCCCCCACTTCTCCCTCTATCGAATCTGGTTCGCCTTCACCGTAGGACCAGACACTGAGCACGGATGGCTTGGAGCCCCTACAGCTCGCCCTCCCACCTCCTCCTATGCGAGAGGGCCCTGGCCAGGAGAGCCCAAATCACCGGAGACCACAGACCAGATCGAGGACTGCGCAGCTCTCAGGTAGCCGAGCCCTGTCTCTACCATACATACAGACATAGCCTAACCACGGACAGATCCAGTTAGGCGAATACACTGACATTTGACATGTCAGTCACATCGCTAACATGGACTCCCCGTGGTCTGGCTAATAGAACCACCCTTGCTCAAGTTAAATCTCTCATTCGTGAGCATAACCATGACTTTGCGGCTTTCTTAGAGCCTATGACTCGTGACCCCTCTTTCGACGTTTACTCGCGCCGCCTTGGCTTTCATTCCGGGGTGGGAAATACCTCTAACAAGATTTGGTTTTTCCACTCACGTGACTTCAATTGTCAGATCCTTCGAGATACTGATCAGGTCTTGCACGTGAAGCTCACCGCCGCCCACCTTCCGAAGTCGATCTTCCACACTTTGGTTTACGCCAGCTGTGCGAGGGTTGGTCGTTATGACCTCTGGGACACCATGTGTGAGATTGCTGAGAGTATGGAGGGATTACCGTGGATGGTTATATCCCGATGAATGCATTGGTGGTGTATCAGACCGCTCCGCGGAGATCTTAGATTTCTCGCACGCTGTATCGCATTGTGAGCTAATCGATGCTGGATACGAAGGGGTTCCCTTTACGTGGGAGAGGTCTGGAGTCAAGGAGAGGCTCAACCGCGCTCTATACTCAGAGGCGTGGACGAGGGTGTTTGCGACCACGGTCGTAACACACCTTCCTCGAATTGGATCCGACCACGCCTCTTTTTTGATCCGGTGTCAGTTCTCTATCTCCCCTCGACGAGTGTTCTTTCATTTCCAGAACATGTGGGTCCGCCACCATTCTTACTACGATATCATTAGAGCTTCCTGGCAGCAGGCTACGCACCTTTATGGGATGCACAACTTGGAGGAGAAGCTCAGGAGATTCCGCCGCGTTTTGAAGCAGTGGAACTGGATGACTTTTGGTGACATTACTTAGCGCCTTACTGCAGCTCAGACTGCGTATGCAGAGGCAAAACGGACCTATGATCTGGACTCTTCACCAGAGAATAGGTCAGAGATGCGCTGCTACCATGCTGTGTACCAGTTGCGCCTCCTCATGAAGAAAGACTTCTAGAAGCACAAGGCTGTTGTGCGCTAGGTGGCTGAGGGGGAACGTAATACCAAGTTCTTCCAGGGATTTGTGAGGCAGAAGCGAGTCAAGTCGTATATCCATAGTATTGAGGATAATGGGTCACCCGTGACCCAGGAGTCCCAGATACGGGAGTCGGCTAGGGCTTACTTCCACTCTCTCTTTTCTTCTGAGCGAGACTTGCTTACGCACCCCGATCCTGCCCTTTATCCGACCATCCTGCAGTCGGTCAATCTCGTCGACCTCTGTGACCTCCCGAGTAAGGAAGAAGTCAGGGAGGCTGTGTTTGGGATTGATCCCAACAGCGTCTCTGGACCAGATGACTTCTCTTCCCTCTTCTTCCAGTCATGCTGGGAGATTGTGGGAACTGACGTAGAGGAAGCTGTGAAGGATTTTTTCTCTGGCCACCAGATGCCAGAGTCCTTCACAGCGACCTCCATCATTTTGATCCCGAAGAGACCGGGACCTAGCTCTTGGTCCGAGTAATAGACCTATCAGCTTATGCAATGTGACTAACAAGATCATCTCTTGAATCTTTAACGGGCGCCTCGCCCCTCTCCTCCCCCACCTTGTCTCTCCGAACCAGAGTGGATTCATCAAAGATCGAGTCATTAATGATAATATCCTTCTGGCTCAGAAGATGATACACGATATCTCATATGCGAATCGAACACGAACCCTGAACCTCGTGCTAAAGTTAGACATGGCCAAGGCATATGATAGGGTCAAGTGGTCGTTTCTTAGGGAGGTACTGTTTCGGATAGGATTTCCTTACCGATGGATTAGCTTTATTGAGGCATGTGTGGAGCACTGCACGTTCTCCGTTTTGATTAATGGTAGTCCCACGACCTTTTTCCCCTCTATCCGCGGCCTTCGTCAGGGGGACCCCTTATCCCCCTCTCTTTTTGTTCTGGTGGCTGACTATCTCTCTTGCTGCCTTGACGGCTTCATTCGCGACTTTTCGAGGATGACCTACAACAAGCGTGGTTGTGGGCCTCCCATTTCTTACCTCTCTTATGCGGATGACATTATCATTTTCACTCGTGTGAATGATAATGGGCTAGTAGATCTCATGAGTCTTTTGGACCACTACAGTGAGACCTCTGGCCAACTAGTCAGTGTTAGTAAGAGCACCTTTATCATGGACCACCACATTGTAGATCAGTGGGCTCACCGGATCCACGAGCGCACTGGATTTGCTCGTGGAGACTTACCCATCCCTTACCTTGGGGCCCCCCTGTACAAGGGCCATCTCTCCCATGAGCTTTTCATCGACGTCCGTCAGAGGATGATTAACCGGATTTCTGGTTGGTTGCATAGACACCTATCCTTCGGAGGCCGACTTTCTTTGATCAAGAGCACTCTTTGTGCCCTCCCCCTTCACCTCCTCGCGGTGCTCGATCCTTGTCAGATACGATTCATGAGTTAGATCAGATCTTAGCTTGCTACTTTTGGAGCCATGGCGAGGGCTCGCGGGGACGACAACAGACTCACTGGGTGAAGTGGGACTCCATCTGTCGTCCCCTTTCTGAGGGTGGGCTCAGGATTCGGCGTTTCTCTGATGTTGTCACTGCATTTTCCTACAGGATGTGGTGGCGCCTTAGGGAAGGCAAGTCCCTTTGGGCCCAATACCTCCTTAGAAAGTACTGCTCTAGTGGTGCTGCCCATCCTTGCAGGGTGATTGCCACTAATCGGGATAGTTGTCAGTGGAGACGACTCACCATTGTTGGTAGGCTCAGAAACACATTTTTGGACCTTCGGTTCTACGGAGGTTAGTTTCTGGGATGAGTGGTGGTTCGGCGAGGCCCCCCTTTCGAGTACTAGTTCGGTCACTCTCTTGCCTTTCATGCAGGTGAATGACCATTGGACGGGGGGATTTTGGGATAGAGATAAGATGGAGGATATTCTAGGTGAGGGTGGGGGTTTCAGTAGTCTAGAGATAGACCAAATCCGATAGATTCCCATTCTAGAGAGAGGTTTGGACGACATGAGGTGGAGACTTGCATCTTTGGGTGCATTCTCTACGTCCTCGGCCTGGGGAAATGTGAGGCTGGGTAACCCGGCCTAACTGTTGGAACCCACGAGGATCTCGATATGCACAAATCACGGACAAACATTCAACATAGACCTATGCGCAGCGGATCTAAAGGTTTGATGAAGAAAACTTACTCCTTAAAATTTATGTAGATCTGGCTGGCCCAGACAGTTGACCGCAAATCAAATCTTCTCGGAATCGAACAAACTTGACCAATCCAGAAAGCTGACGTCACGGCGTTGACCGATCGGAAAACGGAGGCTTCACGCGCTCTCACGCGCGCGAGTGATCGA
>CACSLK010028168.1:67975-81004 GCA_902706635.1 Striga hermonthica | reverse complement strand
TAGATTGTGGTATTCAGATGAACTACATCAATGGTACTCTACATCATCTCAGAGTCGGCAAAAATTTTAAAAGGTAAACGTCCATATCCTAACTATAGATTCTGCTGCATTAGGATTTATTTTGATAAGTTCAATACTGTACATGTTATTTGACGTTCCTTACAGAACCCAACAGGTTGAACGCCAAGACCTGCAATAGAACTCTCACACCGGAGGGATTTTTTGGTGAAGAGCCTCCAACGCTTAAGTCAGCCTTGAGAAGAAGATGAATATATGTGAAAAGTATGTAAGTATGAGAGATTGTGTCTAAAACCTGAGATTTCTCCCCTATTTATAGGAGCAAGCTACCTGTTTTCCACGCGCGACCTGGGCGAGTCGAGTTAGCTGTCCTCCCTGCTCGTCCGTACAATCACCTATCTCCACTATCTTGGTGTCAGAAACGCGTCGGCATGTGTCAGAGAATGTCAGAAACCGTTATCGTCCTGGGCCACTCGTTGTAAGCCACATGCCATCCTTCTATATGCTGAAGATTCCCTCACGTGTTCTGGTGTTCGACCATGCCTGGGATGATTGCTGAGCTGTCCACACCTTAAGAAGTGGTCGATTCTCCGACCACCACTGCTCGACCATTACACCCCTCGACCAAAATCCCGTGCAGCGGGTAATATTCCGACACCATTGAATCCGTTCGTCTTCGGCCTCCTGCCTTTATTGCCAAATAGCCATTTGGTTCGACCAGACCGTTGATCGGGTTTATCTGGTTTACCTGGCAAATCGGTCCAGTACCCAATATCCCACATCATCTAGTCCCCCCCACTCTAGTCGAGTCTAAATGACTCGATCAAGAGTAGGTTTATGTCTGTGTCGCCGAGTTCCGTCCTGTTTAATTCGAGCAGCCAGGACGTTTTCTTCTCTTTTTCGACCATCTCCTGCTGCAACCGTCCTTTTGAATTTTGAAATTCAAATTCTCCCACTTGTCGGTTCCGTCGAAGGTGTCTCTTCATATGCCAGGTGTCATCATTGCTCCGTGATCCGTGTTGCTTCAAATTTTGTACCCACTTTAATACGCTTCATACTATAACCGTTCATCTGACCTTTAATCCCAGTCGTTCGTTGCTTGCGATCCAACGATTAGGAATTCACCCTCCCCTTCCTCTTCACCTATAAATACCTTGCCTTCAACACTTAAGAGATTCTTACCTTCAAACTCTTCACCTATAAATACCTTGCCTTCAACACTTAAGAGATTCTTACCTTCAACAAATTTTCGCAAGAAGGCTTCTTTTGTTGTCGAGCATTCCTGCACACCGCACTTCTCGATTCAGTAGCCGGTTCATCTCCCATCACTATGAGTAAGTTCTCTTAACTCTTGTTCTTGTATGTTTGTTAAATTTTCCAAAATTTATTTTCTTCACTTTTGGCTTCCCAATTTCTGCGATTCCAATTCTCGTCTTCCCGCTGTACCATCCTCAACCCTTCTTCTTCTTCCTTCTTCGTTTGCACAAATTTTTGTTTTTATTCTTCCTCTTAATTTTCCCTTCTTTTTCCTCTGATTCCACTGCATCGAGCGGAAATGACCGTTACAGCGGGAACGACATGACCCCCCCTTCTTCTTCTACGACCCCAAGCTTATCGAGCGACTCTGTCGAAGAGATTCTTCAACCTGAGCCCCTCAGTGTGGTCCGTCTGACAATTATTATGAGCAGTCCTTCTGCTGAAGCCATTTCTCCCTCCTCCTATCTTGTCGACCAAACTGTGGAGGATGTTACTAGTCACCCTCCTCCACCTTCAATAGGTTGTCGTCTACCCCTCGGCCAGGATGATGAGGACGAGAACAAGGATGACCCTCAAGATACCATCCCTTTATCTGCTCTCGATCCCAAAGATTTCATCCCTCATTCTTCTCGCGTGCTCCGTTCCTCGACCATCCCTTCCAAAAAATCCAAATCGTCCTCTTCGCACGGTGGCGACCATCTCGACTTCGACCAAATTGGTCATGCTGGGGCCTTCTGTACCCCCAGCGTTGACGACACCTATGATAATCCTCCGCCCAATTCTTACACCTTCTTCCGCGCCCATTTCGACCTTGGCCTCCGGTTTCCTATCTGCCAGGCCTTGCTCGACTTGTGCGGTCTTTACGGCCTTGCCCTAAACCAACTTCCTCCTAATGCCTTTAGGATCCTGACCACCTTTATTATCTTCTCCACCTTCCGCTTCGGTCGTATACACCTAGACTTTTTTGAATATTGCTACTTTGCCTCCAAACAAGCCGATGGCATTTATTTGAAGAGTCGGAATGGCGCCTATTTTATTGATGATCGACCTTCAAACGTCCCCAAGTGGAAGGACAAGTTTGTGTACATAAAACAAAGGCAACCTTATCCATGGGCGCCTGTTCCCTGGCTTAAAGAGGTGCCCATCAAATGTGCTGCCCCTCTTTCCAATCCGACTTTCGACCTTCGCATACAAGCATGGAACTCGAAGCCTGTCGCCTCCTCTCTTTTGCTTAAGGATGATAACCTTCTCCACTATTGTGGCATCCTTACCCATAAACCTCTTTCTCCACCTGTGACCGAAACCATTCTTGGGATACGCGTCGACCCAGAACTCTTAGAACTCAACAGAAAAGCTTGAGCAGGTGGTCGAGTTAACATTGTTGCATGTTTACCCATTATTTGTCGCATCCTACGTTGTTGACTGAACATTTACTAACTTGTCTCTTATTCGTGCAGAAGGATTTTTGTCTCGTCCCAACCTGAAGAAATCTGTGGAGAAGAGCTCTGTTGGCTCAGTGGACTAGGCCAAGGCTGCCGCTTCAACCAAGGAGGTGGCTCCACGAACCGAGAAATCGGGGGTCCCTCTCTCGTCGAGCAGACAGAAGGCTCCTTCTCCTCCTCCAAAGCAACCAGACCACCGCTCGACCAATGAGTCTGAGGCTTCCAAAAAGCGCCCTCGGTCGGAGGTGGTCATTCTGGAATCTGCCCACCAAACTGCCGATCATCCCCGGTCCCCCAGCAAGCGGCCTCACCAAGAGGTGAAGTCTGTCGGAGTTCCGCCTGCTCGACAAACTCCTCCTGCTCCTCTCTCCTTGGTAACCGCTGGCCCTCGAGAGGCCGTCTCTCGCCTGATGAGCTTCCTGCCCTTCGATGACACACATCATTGGGGCGTGAATCATCGGGCTCAAGGCGAATATGTTGTTCGTTCCCTGATACAGGTACATTTTCCTATGCCCTTCGTCTTTGTCTCGAGGTTTTTGTTTCTTTCGTCTTTGGTATTTTGTGTTTACGCTGTAGCTCTTATTATTTGTATAGACTCTAGCGTCCGTGGTTCCTTTGCTCGAGGAGACCCTGAACATCTCTGGTCATCCCCTTCCCGTGGTCGAGGGTGACAACCGACTCCTCGACATGGAGGTGCAGCGGCTCAAGGCTGAAAACCAGGAGTTGCTCAAGGTGCGCCATGAATTGACCGAGCAGCTGAAGAAGGACGAACAGCGCCATAATGAGGCGCTGAGGGGTAAGGATAAGGCCCTCGAGGCTGAGAGGGCTAGCCGGAAGAAGGAGGTCGAGGCTGCAGCTACTCTCGCGGTGGAGAAATCCCAAAAAGCATTGTGGGGGTCTCAGCTCGATCAGAGCTTCCTCAAAGCTTACCGCGAGCAGCTGATCGAAGACTATCTTTGCTCGACTACCTTACTTAAGGAGGCTTCGGGTATGGGGCTCGACTTCTTCACCTATAGTGTGGCAGAGGTCGAGCGACAGCTGAAGGAGCAGGGCTACACGGGCGAGCTCGACCACGATAAGATCTGGGATGCCTTCCCCTCCGCGCCTTATAATTTTACGGGCGATCCCACCTTGCCTGCGGAGCATCCGTGGTGGTCGGAGTCGCTTGGGCGAGCCTTGGCGAGGGATAAGGCCTTGCAGCGCTATTTTGATGTGCCCAAGGCAGGCGCAACTCCAGTGCTCCGACTTCCCGTTACTCTCCCTTCTCAGCCGCTGACCACCCCTGCCCCGTCGTTCTCCTCTGGCCCTTCTGCGCCGACAACAGCTCAGTCGACCTCGCAGTCGGCCACCGCTGCTGCCTTCTCTTCAACCGTAGCCGCACAGTCGACCACCATAGCCACCACATCCTCGACTGCGGCTGCGCAGTTGACTTCTGCTGCTACTTCTTCCTCGACTACTGGGGCGCAGTCGACCGCTGCTGTTCAATCCACCGCCGCTCCCCCAAAGTAGTTGTAGTATTAATGATGTATTTTTTGCTTTTGCTCATGTAATTTTGATCTTTTTGCTACTGTAATCATGAATACTGTGGAATGGAATTGTTGTTTTCTTTCTTTATAATTGTTTGTCTTTTCTTGATGTGAGAATGATGTGGACGATTCACGCCATATGTGAATCTTTCTCCTTTTAGTAAGGTTAACTATGATCATGCTCGAGTAAAATTAAACCACTTGCATCTTCACACTAAGCATTGATAATCCACTTGTAATATGCACGAGTTGATTCGTGAAACATGCCTTTCTTTTATGATCGTCACTTTTGGTCGAAACCTTTTGTGAAAATAACGTTAGTCGACTCCTTCAATATGTACACCTTTCATCTGCTATAACTTGATTAAGAATGAACATCCTTAAATTATGTGAACCCTGTGCACATTCTATGTGCGCAGCCTTACGCTGTGATCTCCCATTTTTTGTAATGGGTGTCATTGAGGCTCACGTCTTCAGTGAAATTTTTGAGATCCAATTACATATTAATACGTATGGGTTGGTTCGCGAACCCTGTCCAGTTGGTTGGTCGATTGACATTGTGTTTCCTCATTCCTGGTTATTATGAACCTCCATGTTTTCCTTGTACCCTCGTCCACCCCTTGGTCGGGATGTTCCGAAAACGAAAAACTTTGGTCTTCTCACTTGCCCACCCCAAGGGATGTTCCAAAAATATGGTGTTCGTCCAGCCCGGAGGCGTGGACTTTTTCGACCACCTGTCCACCCCAAGGATTGTTCTAAAAACAAGCGACCCTCGCCCACCCCTTGGTCGGGATGTTCCGAAAATGAGGGACTTTGGTCTTCTCACTTGCCCACCCCAAGGGATGTTCCGAAAACATGGTGGTCGTCTAGCCCGGGGCGTAGACTTTTTCGACCACCTGCCCACCCCAAGAAATGTTTCGAAAACAAGCGACCCTCGCCCACCCCTTGGTCGGGATGTTCCGAAAACGAGGGACTTTGGTCTTCTCGCTTTCCCACCCCAAGGGATGTTCTGAAAACATGGTGTTCGTCAAGCCCGAAGGCGTGGAATTTTTCGACCACCTACCCATCCCAAGGAATATTCCGAAAACAAGCGACCCTCGCCCACCGCTTGGTCGGGATGTTCCGAAAATGAGGGACTTTGGTATTCTCACTTGCTCACCCCAAGGGATGTTCCAAAAATATGGTGGTCGTCCAGCCCAGAGGTGTGGACTTTTTCGACCACCTGCCCACCACAAGGAATGTTCCGAAAACAAGCGACCCTCGCCTACCCCTCGGTCAGGATGTTCCGAAAATGAGGGATTTTGGTCTTCTCACTTGCCCACCCCAAGGGATGTTTCGAAAACATGGTGGTCGTCCAACCCAGAGGCGTGGACTTTTTCGACCACCTGCCCAGCCCAAGGAATGTTCCAAAACACAAGCGACCCTCGTCCAGCCCTTGGTCGGGATGTTTCGAAAACGAGGGACTTTGGTCTTCTCACTTTCCCTCCCCAAGGGATGTTCTGAAAACATGGTGGTCGTCCAGCCCGGAGGCGTGGACTTTTTTGACCACCTGCCCACCCCAAGGAATGTTCCGAAAACAAGCGACCCTCGCCCATCCCTTGGTCGGGATGTTTTGAAAACGAGGGACTTTGGTCTTCTCACTTTCCCACCCCAAGAGATGTTCCGAAAACATGGTGGTCGTCCAGCCCGGAGGCGTGGAATTTTTCGACCACCTGCCCACCCCAATGAATGTTCCAAAAACAAGTGACCCTCGCCCACCCCTTGGTCGGGATGTTCCGAAAATGGAGGACTTTGGTCTTCTCACTTGCCCACCCCAAGGGATGTTCCGAAAACATGGTGGTCGTCCAGCCTGGAGGCGTGGACTTTTTCGACCACCTGCCCACCACAAGGAATGTTCTGAAAACAAGCAACCTTCGCCCACCCCTTGGTCGAGATGTTCCGAAAACGAGGGACTTTTGCTTCATTCCTTCGAGTAACCCATTGTCTGGATTAGGTCCGCAACACCATGCACATCATAAGAAAATGAATCCAAGCTTTCCATCAGTAATTTACATGGTGATTTGAATATATCGACGAAAGCATACGATTATCCCACCGAATTATTTCGACATCTCTGGATAGATCACGTCGTTTCTCAAGTAAATTATATCGAATTTTGAATGAACCAAATAAGATACGTGTAAGTTGTATGAGAAATCCAACACGATCATTTGTAGGCATAACAAGAAATCATGAAAAAGGAAATCAGCAATTTCGATAATCTCCAAGGAGATTTTGATTCGGAATTACATTTGTCTCGATCATTCAACACATATAAGCAAAACAAAAACAAAAAATTCAAACATAATATTTTTTGAGATTGGCAACATTCCATGAACTGGCTAGTGAACTCCCTTCCGCAACTTTCAAGGAGTAGGCTCCTCCTGTATGAACCTTTTCGACCATGTGAGGTCCCTCCCAGTTGGGTTCCATCTTGCCTACGTGCTTGAGCACGTCCACCATTTTCCAAACCAAATCGCCCACCTGAAACCTGCGGATCTTCACTTTTCTATCATGGGCCGCCCTCATCCTTTATTTATATGCCTCCACTCTGGTCGAGGCTTATTCTCTGAGCTCCTCGATTGTGTCGAGGGCAGCTACCATAAGCTCTTCATTCTGCTCTTACTCGTATGTGCTCGATCTTTGGGACTGTAGTTCCACCTCGACCGGCAAGAGTGCCTCCATTCTATAGAACAAGATAAAAGGCATTTTGCCGGTTGTCGACCTCGGGGTTGTCTGATATGCCCAGAGTACTGATGTTAATTCGTCGACCCACACCCTCGAAGCCTTCTTGAGTCTCGTATTTAGCCCATTTAAAATGATCCTGTTGGTCACTTCGACATGTCCATTAGCCTGTGGGTGAGCAACGGAAGCAAAATGCTGCTCGATCTTCATGTCCTCACACCATGCCCGGAGCCGTCTACCATTAATTGTGTTCCATTGTCAGATATAAGGACTTCAGGGACTTCAAACATGCAGCAAATGTTGTTGTACAAAAATTGAATAACTTTTTCCTACGTGATTTTCGCCAATGGCTCCGCTTCCACACACTTTGTGAAATAATCGACTGCTTATCAAGAATTTTCACTGTTCGGAAGCCTGCAGCATCCGACCAAGTCGATGCCCCACTGGGCGAATGGGGTAGGGCACTCATTGTAGTCATCATCTCCACTGGCTGGTGGGTTAATGGACCGTGTTTTTGGCACTGTAAGCATTTCTTCGCCATTTCTTTAGCGTCCATCCTCATTGTCGACCAGAAATAGCCCGCTCTCAATATCTTGGCGACCAACGCTCCCGCCTTGTTGTGGTCTTCCTCCTTCGACACATACCTGATATGTGGTCCAACGTATGATCCCTTGTAAAGAATCCCTCCTTGCTCAAAAAACCTCCTCAATACCTTCATTCCCCCTCCGCGAAACTCCTTCAAAATCGAGGACCTCCAGTCTTCTACTTCCTCGATCTCCGCTACTTTGACTTCGACCACACTCCTCTCCATGTGGAGCAGAGTCACACTTCGACTTTTACAATCCACCAAGATCTGGGAAATTTTAGACAACAGATCAGCCCGACCAAATATCCCATCTTGGTATTTGCACTAACTCGAACGACCTAACTACTCCTTCAATCTTCTCATATCGTCCACATATCACTGCAATCTATCCTTCTTGACCTCAAAACCTTCCTGAAATTTCCCAACCACCAACTGAGAGTCGGAGTGGGCCTGATTTTTTTTAGCGCCCCCTTCCAAGGCCAATTGCAGCCCCTTAATCACCGCCTCATACTTCGTCTCATTGTTCGACACCCGGAATCCCATCTTAACAGCAAAGTCCAGTTAATCACCTTTGGGCGAGACCAGAACTATGCCCAACCTTGCCCCGTTTCTTGAAATTGAGCCATCCGCGAATAACTGCCATACTCCCCCTGCTTCCTCCCCCAACTTTGTACCTTCCTGGATGAACTCGGCCAAAACTTGTGTTTTGATTGCCCTTCTTGGCTCGTATGACATAGAATATTCGCTCAGCTCGACCGCCCACTTCACCAATCGACCTGACACCGATGGTCGACCTAGAGTCTGCTCCATAGGCAGGTTCGTCCGCACCTTCACCTAATGATTTAGGAAATAAGGTCTCAATTTCATGACCGTCACGACCACCGCCAACGCACACTTCTCAATCTCTGAATACCTCAATTCTGCTCCTTTCATTACTCGACTGACATAGTATATCAGAAATTGTGCCATTCATTCCTCACGCAGCAACACCGAGCTCACCACGTTCTCCCCTATGGATATGTAAAGTACCAGCTCTTCTCCATGAACAGGCTTAGCTAACAAAGGCAAGTTGGCCAAAACTCCTTTCAACTCCTCGAAAGCCTTCTGGGCCTCCATCGTCCATTGAAATGAATCTGCTCAAGCCAGCTATTCGACCAGTCAATATTTGTACTTCCTTCATTCTGGCGGGCGGCTTCATCTCGACCACCGCATGCACCTTTTTTGGGTTCACCTCTATCCCTCTCTTTGTCACCATGTAGCCCAAGAACTTCCCTGCTCTCACACCAAAGAAGCATTTAGCAGGATTAAGCTTCATGCCATATTTTCTTAACGTTTGGAACGTCTCCCTCAAGTCCCCCATATGGTCCACCTCCTCCTTGCTCTTGACCAACATGTCATCAACATATACTTCCATGTTCCTTCCCAGTTGGTCTTTGAATATTTGGTCGACCAACCTTTGATATGTTGCCCCTGCGTTATTCAATCTAAATGGCATCACGACATAGCAATAGGTGTCTTTGCTTGTTATGAAGCTCACTCTCTTCCAATCTTCTCGAGCTAAGGGAATTTGGTGATAACCCTACGAGGCATCCATCAGACTGAGCAACGCACACCCTGCTGTGGAATCTACTACCTGGTCGATTCTTGGCAGCGGGTACAAATCTTTCAGGCATGCTTTGTTCAAGTCGCGGAAGTCAAAACACATTCTTCATTTACCACCTGATTTAGAACCATCACTGTGTTGGACAACCATTCCGGGAACTGGATCTCCTTGACATGCCCAGCCTTTAGCAACTTCTCAAACTCCTGCTCGATTATCTTGTCCATCTCCACCCCATGATGTCTTCTCTTTTGCTTCACCGGCCCCATGCTGAGGTCGATGTTCAATCTGTGCTCGATCACTCTGGCCTTAATCCCCGTTAACTCCTCTGTCGTATAAGCAAAAATATCTTAAAATTCCCTTATCAAACCCACCAACCTCGACCTAACCAGCTCTTTTAATTCCTTCCCAATCCTGAATTTTCGATCATCACACCCTTCTACCATCTGAATCTCCTCTACCCCTTCTGGCTGCATGTCCACCTTCTCTTTTCCCTTATCCTGCCTCTCTCTCTCTCTTCCTTCGACCTCGACCCACCTGGTCGATTCAGCCCTGCCTCACTGTCTTTCAGTTGCTTTCTCGCCAACTATTTGTTGTTACTCACTATGGTCTGATCACAACTCCTCGAAGTAAGTTGATCTCCGGTGATCTCGCCCACATTTTCACCCACCAGATACTTGATCTTCATGTGATATGTGCACACGACCTCTTGGAACGCATTCAATCCCGTCTGACCCAAAATGATTTTGTACGACGACTTTGCACCAACTGCCACAAATCGCACGCACCTTCCTCGTGTCTCCCGTTCCCAACGCCACAGTCAAGCTTACCTCTCCCATTGCCATCACCTCTCCGCCGTTGAAACCATACAAAGTTGTGACCACCAGTTTCAATTCCAAATTCAAGTGCTTACTGAACTGCGCGAAGCAGTCATACAACATTACATCGACCGAGCATCTGGTGTCGATGAACACCCTCTTCACATCAAAACCCGCGACCTCTGCCGTAATCACCAGCGCATCGTTGTGGGGCAATGAAATCCCCTCAGCATCCTCAGCTTGAAAGCTTATCACTGGAATACGACTAGTTATCTGTTGGTGTTATATACTTAAGCTTTGCTTTAGTGGATATTACACTTGTTATTCCTTGATGAATGAGAATTATGTTTGGTTAAATAAGTTCCACGTTCTATTGTTTTGCATGTAGATAAGTGGGTCGTCATCGGGCGTACCGAAGATCACTATATCAGTTGCGAAACAAGAATCGTTGGTTCACAACCTAGATGGAATTGAACAACCCATCGGAATGGTTGTAGTGTCAACCGTACGGTTTGTCTTGACCGATTAGTTGCACTAGTACATCTATGTATTGAACAGGATCCCAGAGAGGGATGTTCGTTTTATACTAATCGTCGTAAACGAACTAGGCCTCAGTTAATTATTGCGTGCTCTTAACCCGTAAGATATTAAATAGGCATGTGCACATAATTGTTGTTGCTTTGATTCTTTGGGTGAGATCCAAGCCGGGTCGACATACTTAATGAATTGGGTAATAACATTATGTGTTCGATGTGCTATTAGGATATTTACGGTCACCATGTGCGTTAGTATGATGATGTCCCCGAAGTGAGTTCATGAAGGAATATTATGCTAAACCCTGCAGGTGGATTTATTCCGGCATAATATGAATGCTATGAGCGAGCGCTAGCTTCGGTAATATAATATATTAATTAATTCTTGATTATTAGTGATCGAATTAATTAATGGACATTATATCTTAAACATGGGGAGGTAAATCGGATAATTATAATAAGGAGTCTCAAATGTAATTTGGGATAGGTGGGGGGAGTGCAATAATATTATTGTGGTGGACTTTAATATTATTAATATATTAATTGTGGGGTTGCTCCACAGTATTAATATATTAGAAGCCCTTATCCTATTCTCCTTAGGGTCCCTACTGTAGCTCTATATATACAGCATTAGGCTCATGGAAGAGAAGAACAGAATCTCACATCCTTGGGAATCACGCCACCTCTCTTTCTCTCTCTTTCCAAGGAGTTCTTCCATTTCTTGTGTTCCACTGATACAAGATCTAGAAAGCTGTTTGAGAATACAGTAGAAGATCTTAAGGTATATAGAGATTCCAATCATACATCCGAACCGGAGACCAAAACCAGCAAGTGACCATACCACGACGATCAGGACGACGAGACGAAGAGATCGCCGTCGAGATCGCCGCCGGACTCCGCCGCACGCGCCGTCACGCGCCACCGGGAGGTTCCAGCAGATGAAGCTCAATCGCGCGCGTGTGAGCGCGTGAGACCTCCGATTTCTGATCGGTCAACGCCGTTGACTTCGCCGTGACGTCAGCTTTCTGGATTGGTCAAGTTTGTTCGATTCCGAGAAGATTTGATTTGCGGTCAACTGTTCGGGCCAGCCAGATCTACATAAATTTTAAGCAGTAAGTTTTCTTCATCAAACCTTTAGATCCACTGCGCATAGGTTTATGTTGAATGTTTGTCTGTGATTTGTGCATATCGAGATCCTCATGGGTTCCAACAATTGGTATCAGAGCTTGAGGTTAATCCGTTATGTACAAGATCCGGATTAAACTGCTTATATTGTCTATGTGTGCTCAAGCGCAGCCATATATATTGGATTATATGCATAACTTGGTTTTGCAGGAAGTAGTTAATCCACTATTATGGCCACCCTTTTATGTGCTTGTACTTAATTGATGGTTGGTTGTATGGTTTTAAATTTGTTTGTAAAGCCTCGGAATTGTCGAGGAATTATGGATGAATGCTTGTATTAATTACCCGGGGGTTGACCGGATAGTTTAATTAATTAGTAGGAGGCATGTACATCTACTCGTTGGATCTAGGAATCGATTTATGTAATTTTGTAAATTATATTTTTGTGGAACTTGCAGTACAAGTCAACCGGGATTCTACTGCAGTGGGAGTTCCAGTTGGTTTAGGACAGAAATCCTAATCCAAGGAGAATAAATATTTAATTGGCCATAATAGTGGATATTTATTGTAACACCCCACTTTGATTTTACGGAAATTTCAAATTTTCTAAAAATTTTCAAAATCATTTTCGAAAACTTAGTGGGTGTTAACTAACATTTTCATAACCCAAGTCTTATCTGGGCCTACGGGGATTCATTACCCGGTTTGCACAAGCGGTTTTCATCAACCAACACAAACTCATGAATAAATAGTCAAACATCAATCCCAAAACTACAAGGGTTCGTAAGCTTCAAAATCCTCACACCAAGTTTGAAAACAGTTTGCACAAAACATAACGTGCAACCAATTTATTCAAGTTCAACGGAAGCCATAATAATGCATAAATAAATAGACCGACCAACTCGTCCTTCCTCGTCACCCGCTGTCACTTAACCTGCATCGGTAAAGAGCAGGTGGGGATGAGCACAAGATGAAAAGCGTGCTCACCACTATGCACATATATCACAACATAATAATGAAGAGAAGTATGGTTAGAGTATGAACATAAAGCAATCATTTGTCTCGTCTCCAATTCACATCACATCATAACATATTACCCACGTGTACACATCTTTCATTAGCCAAGGATAGGGGATTCATTACCCTAACTCATGGGGGTACGTGCCACTGTAACGGACACGGCCTTTCATTAGGTCTTACGGAGACTTGCCTCGCAAGGGCAACCGTACCGTAACTCGACGGGGACAACCGTACCGACGGCCGACATCGGCTCACGCCGATAGGCAACATGATTTACATACATACTAAAATCATACCATCTCAACAAGAAACACACATATATGGCATAACAAGTTTTGAATAAGTAAACCCACTTGGTGCAGCAATGAAGGGAAATAGCA
>CACSLK010028167.1:63793-79112 GCA_902706635.1 Striga hermonthica | reverse complement strand
CAACTGGCCTCCACCCGAAGCGGATAACTCATATACATACCTTTGACATGATAATAGCTATTATACTCAATGTAATACACAGGCTGGGTCCCCACCTTTCTTCTTCGAAAATGTTTGAAAATCGTAAGTGTTGCTCTGAGTTAGCTAACTCCTCAAGCTTAAGAAAAATATACACAAATATACTAAGTACTATGCTCATATACTCAATAATATGTTTTAACCTCAACTGATAACTTATTCGAATCTTAAAAAGATTCTGGCTATAGCTCAAATGAACACTAATTCATTAAACAACTTAACTTGAACTTTTACTTAAGGCCAAACTTAAACCATATAAATCATGATTTCTAAATCTTAGATATTGACTTATACTCTTATGTAACTTACAATGATTCGGAAGTGAAAATAAGCTAAATTTCACATAATAGATGACTGAGTACATGAACTCAAAACATGCTCAACTTTCACCAACATCATATACATAATTTATAAGGATTTATAGCTATCAAACATGGCTTAAACATGCTTGGTACTAAAAATTCAAAAATTTAAAGCACATTTAACTCAAGTGTTAATCGTAACATGAAAATATGCTATTTACATGCGAAACTTCAACGATTTTATAAAATCGTATAATCGACATATTAAGATGAAACTTGGTTAAATTGTTCATCCCTCATGTGAAAATTTTACATAAAAGTTTCATGTTAAAAACTCAAGCCTGGACTGAGTACTCTTGCATATAAAATCATCTTGACATACATGGGGTATAAACATTTTAACTCATTCATTTCTCAACCTAAAATCATGAAATTTGGAAAGCATGATTTCAACACATATATAGACATGTCATAAAAATTTCATAATTTTATCATGCATATATCTCAACTTATTTTTGAAACGCCCCGATCAGAAATAATATAAGTACGGTTTCACTTGCTCGACTTTAAAGTGAAATCGATAATTTTTAGATTTTCGAATTTATTTTCTAAGTTAATTATAACATGAATTATGTGGTTATATTTGTGTTTATATGTGAAATATGTGCTCATGTTGTTAGTTTATAAGTTTGATATTTTTTCTCTTGCCGTATCATCGACTATCTCGCGTCGTACCCTAGCAGCGCATTCGCTGGGCCAAGGCACTGAGCCATCGAGTCCTTGAGCCGCGAACCCTAGAATTAGTATGACCATGGGCTCGTTTTAATGCCTTAAGGATGGCATGACCATTGTAAGAACCGAGACTAAGTATACGCACGCCCCTAGCCGCGCGTGCGCCACTCACCCGAGAGTAAGCCATGAACCGAGCCCTTGGTCATTTCATCTCTAAATTATAGTCCATGCACGTGATTTAGAGAATAATAGAAGCATGTTAAGCCTAATTTCAGCCTAGGAGGGATTACCAAAGTCATAGACTTCATTAGCTATTGTTTATGCTTAATCAAGCTAGCATGGGTGTTGAATTATTATATTCACCATGTAAGCCTTTGCTTCCCACTTTCTTTAGTGCATGGACCATACCATATCAGCTATTTTCAGCCCTCCATACACGCACATGATAATATTCTAGTGTTCAAAGTGCCCCACCATCATGCAAGAATCCCACACAAGCACCTTGGAGTTAGCATGCACAAGACTTTGTCTCCCACTATGTTCCCACTTCTAGCTTAAGAAGCTCCACCAAAGGACCTACTTAAGATCCCATTTCAGCTCCTTTGAGTCTTCTATCTACACTTAGTGATATCCAAGCGAAGTCCCTTCATTACTCCATAAAAACCTAGCGCAAATATCTAGTGCCAAGAGGAAAGTTCCAAATTCCGAGTGCATGTTTGAGAGTGATTTTAAGTTTTAGCCAATAAATCTTGCTACCAACTATGTTATATCACTTTTAACTTATCCTGCACTCCCTATAGAAGTGTTTCGAGGCTTCAAGTTTAAGAAAAGTCGAAGAGATTAAGCAAAAAGTCGAGAGCAAGAAGAGAAAGGTTACAACCGAGCATATCCGACTTCTCTTGCATTTTTTCATGAAGATTAAGAGGTTGGTGTGCTCAAATCAGTTTAAAATAATGTTATAGATGAGATGTGGAGTTGATTCATGTAGAATTCTGCTATATATGTTCATTTTTTAAGTAGTTATAAGCATGCAAGAAGTTAAAGTTGTCCCAGCTCGCATGTTGTTTATTATGTGCTGTTTTCATGCGGTTTTGACTATACTATGAAAAACCTGGTATTATGCTAATTTTATGGCTATTTCTTGTGTAAAAAAGGAGTTCATATGATCAAGAATCAAGTCATTTAGAATAGTATAACTTGAGTTACAGATTTTTGAAGATAAGTATGCAAGTTGATTTTTATATGGCAGATTTCAGCTATGACTTCAATAACTCAATTTCTACTCAAGATAAAATTATGCAATTTTATGAACATGTTTATATATGATTTAGAGTTTGCATATCAAATTTCATGATTTTATCTTCAGAAATGAGTGAGTTATATATTTTAGACCGTATGCATGTCATGTTGAATTGTATGGTCATAGAACTCCCTCGATACATGCATATTTGATGTGAAATTTTAATGAGCATTTATGTATGAGTTATGAGTAATTTCACAAAGTTTCAGCTTCAGAAGCGAATTGTGGGATTTTATAAAATTCCGAGACGTTATAGGGGTCAAATGCATGTTTAAGTGCAAAGTTTATGTAATTGGGTGGCCAAGCTAATGACATGATAATGAGCTGAAATTTTAACTAGAGATGCATGTCTATGTGTAGTATATTATTGCTAAGTTTCAGCATTTTTAGAGTTAAATATGATTTTATAAAAATCATGAGATTTGAGGGTTCCTTTAACTTATTTTGTTAAAATAAGTTAGCATGCTTAGACTTGAGTGATTATCCCTCAATTAGTATTATTTAAATATAAAATGTTTGATTTAATATTTAAGAGATTATCTGAGTAGATACATTTCTTGAATATTTTGGTAGCTTAAGGAGAGTCGAGCCTCCGACAACTACCCCAACATTTCAGCACTTGCGTCAGTCAGATATTTTTACAGTATACCAGGTGGGAGCCTTTACAGGGCGTTACATTGCGCATTTCAGTTATCATGTATAAGGTACGCGAGTAAGATATTTACCCGAACGGTCGAAGTATCCCGTTTATGGTTCAGTTACTTTATCCCAAGTGGAGGCCGAGGGCCTTAATATCCCATCTTGGAACCCGGTGGAGGCCAAGGGCCTTAATATCCCATCGGGGTGTGCACACGAGCGGCCGAGGGCCGAGGGTGTAACACCCTAAACTCATGTCGTTCATTTTATGCTTAGTATTATTTTCAAGGATATTATTTATGTTTAATTTAATGATTTACAATGTTATTTTTATTTTTATTGTAAGCTCGATTTTTATGTGATGATTAAGTGAGTGTCCACACTCATTTAATTATCAAGTTAATGATTAAAAAGGGAATTATTTAGATGTCCTCATCTATTTAATTTTCCTAAGTATTAAATGTAATTATGTTAATATAATTTTAATTATGAAATGACTTAATTTAATTAATATAATTTTAATTTTAATTTATTAATGAAGATAATAAATATTAAGATGATAAATTGAGCTCAAATAACAGTCTAATTTTCCCAAGCCAGATAAAAAGCTCAAGACTTACGATATTTTCATCCCTCATCCAAGCAACATGAATCCTAATTTTTATCAGTTTCCTAGTTCTATTGTGCAAAGAATTCCTATTGTATACGGTACCAATCCCACATTAAATATCTTTTCTCTTTTATCTCTATCTCCCTCACGTCTCTCTCTTACTCTCGGCTCTCTCTCTATTTTCCTTTTTTTTCCCAAAACCGATCACCATTGCAGCCTTCATCATCTCATCGATCACCACCATCGATCGCTCAGCCCATCTCCATCGTCTTCAACGTCGAGCCTTCCATCCCCGCCATCGTCCCAGCGGCCGTCCACCATAGTCATCATCATCGGCCACCTTCATCGCACAGCCCTCCACCAATCATCATCATCGAAGCTCCATCGATCACCATCACCATCTTCACCGTCTGCGCAGGCCCCATCTCCACCGCGCACCACCATCACCATCACCGCAAGCTCCTGCAACCATCACCGTCGTAGCTCCATCGCTGTCGGGACCCGAGGAGTTCCGTCGAAGTACCCATCGTAGCCGTTGAGCCCCGCCGAGTTCCGTCGGAGCATTAAACGTAGCCGGCGAGCCCTCCGCACGCAAGCAGCAAGTCACCTTCTCCGCCGTGAGCCACAAGCTTCACCGTGAGCAGCCACCAGTCGCGAGCCCCGTTCCACCGTCCTCTTCCACGACGAGCAACGCAGCCATTCACCGCAGCTCCTCCACAAACGAGCAGCCCCTCCACGTTCATGGCCAAGTTCATTCGAGCCCCTTTCGAACCCTTACCGTCATCTTTTTTCTCGAGCGGTAAAACCCTATTGCTTACCTTCTTGGACTATTAATTTGAATTCGATTAAGTTACGTAAGAATTATTAATGTGTTAAGACTTGATAATCGAATCTCGTATGCTTGCTTAAGGTCCGAGTAAATAATTGTTGAGTTGGAATTGGTCGGAGCCTTGTCGGGCTTCCGAAAGAATTAATTGAATGATAGGTGAATAGGGTTAATTGTTATCAATTTATGTGTTCATAATCGTGTCTTATTATGTGATAAACGTGCCTAGAATCATTGCTTTAGGTTGCTTTCGAGATGATATGAAGTTCGGATAATTAGGTTATGATTTCGTGTGTAATTGTCATTTTCGTGCTGTCTGTTCGAAAGAAGTTTAGGCCCCTGAGATGTTATTTTCGGTTTTCGAGTTCTTCATATGATATGTAGTTCGTTCAGTTGTGTTTACGTGAGCTTTGGAATCGTACAATTTTGACTTAAAACGAATAAGTTATGATTTTTACAAAATTGACTGCGCGAGCAGTTTTTCTTAGATCCGGCTGCAGTTAGGTTTTGATGTTTTGTGTGTTTATGATATGATAATGTGCTCAAATAAACCTGAAGTCTTCATTGAAATTTTACCTCTATGTGTTATCTTTCATGTGGTTCTGGAATCAAGCAAAAATATGGTCCGAGTAGTGAATGATACTTGTTTTCGTAAAACCGCGCATGAATTTATTTTAAATTTCTGGACAGCATTTAAGCCTAAATGTTTGCTGGTTTTGGACCATGTATATGACCTTATTTGCTTTTGAGTGCTAAATGAAAATTGTAGTACCATGTCTTAGGAGCAATATGAGACTTGAATCATGTTAATGCGACTTGTATGTTGAAAGATATGCTCGTTTTAAAAATGCAGCACGTGTTAGGTTTTGTCAAAGAATTAAGTGTAATTGCTTAAGTGAGTCTTATGTTTATAAAGCATGCTTATGTGACATGTATGAGCTGTAGAGCATTGAGTGAGATCATGATGAACCTTAGGCGATTAGAATAGTATCCGTAAGCAAGCAAGCTAAGAGTTCGATTGTCCAAATGTTTTATAATAAGAATGTTTTCAAAAGAATGCAAGCAAGGTGAAGCCAAGCAAGCAAAGTTTTTCTAAAGCTTATGTATGATTATAACTATAAGTATAAGCATAAGTATAAGAATAAGTTCCATGTTAAGACGCTAAGACATGACCCCAATGAATGTAGTTTTACGAGGAGTCGAGCCCTCTAGTTTCTTTCAAAGTCAAGTTCAAGTCAAAACCGTTATAAAAATACTTTTCACATCAGATGTTGACATCGGTTTTGTCGGAACCGATGTAAACAATAAAGATTGTGACATTTCCGTAATAAAAGTATCACTTGGGACATCGGTTATTACACAACCGATGTGAACGATGACACTTATTATATCAGTTCCACAATAACCGATGTTAAAACTTAAACAAATGATGTATTTAGAATGCATCGGTTCGAATAAAATGATGTGAATGTGGCCCAAAAAAATAGCAGTCTAAATTAATGTGCATCAGTTTAATAAAACGATGTTAGGAAGCCCAAATTTGATGTGCCCGCCAAACTTCCAAACATAATTCTTAAACCCAAATCGCTAAGTCTTGAAAAAAAAAAAAATATTCGCTAAATCCATCTTTCTGAAAATCGATTGCTCAAAACCCTCTAGTACCGGTTTCACAGTGTTGCTCTCAAAACTCTCCACCGTCGCGCCTTCACAGTTCATCGCACCTTCACAGTTCACCGCCGCACTTGCACAGTACATTCACTATTCTCTTCTCTGGACCATCCACAGTTCGTGTACCGCAAGTACAACTCGACCTCCTTCAAGCGACAATCGTCCGTCGGCTAGCGCGTATTGCCCATTGTCCGTCGATCGCTGCCCATTGTCCATCAATAGCCGTTTGACGTTCTTTGGTAAGTCGTTCTTCACAAATTATCTCAACTGAAGTTGTCCTCAAAACTCACAAACTTTGATCTGGGTCTTGTTTTGCTTTGCTGGTTGATATTTAAAATATAGAACTAAATAGGATTGTAGGATGGAGATAGAATTAAAATCGAATTTGACGATGTTCATTTAAACTTTGAAGATTGTTTTGCATTTGCTTTGCTGGTTTATATAGAACTAAATATTTAAAATCGAATTTGAACCAGATTGTGTTTGCAGCCCTCTTTATGCTTTTGAGAGTTCTGTTTTCATGGGCATTTTTTTAGGTTTGAGATAAGATAATACTATTGATTTGATTTTTTGCTGTTAAGGTACTTATTCTTGAATGATCCTTGTTTTTATTGAATGATCCTTTGATCATTGGATCAGCCTGTTTTTATTCTTCCATATGAGATCAAGTATTTGTGTTATGATTTTTCTTCCAATGCCTCTAGCATATGTTCGATTTGCTTTTCAGATCTTTACCTTATGGTGATTGAATTCATAAAACTATCATAGTTTTTTTTTTATTGACGTAAAGATAACTTTCTATCAATTAAGCTGTAAATGCCCTTTGCAAGTCAACCCATCCCAAAAGGAATTACTATCCCATTTTAATATCTCAATGTGATTTTGATTAGAGGTTTCTAACTTCATGAAAATCTGAATTTCATATGCTATATGTGGTGTGTAGCTTCATGGAAGTGCCCGCAAGTGTCTACATTGTTTTCATTTACTTAACTGGTTCTACAATATTGCATCTACCTATAAGGCCTATCTCAGTTGGCTCGTTTAGTTTTTTAGCTTGTGCACTTACAAGGCACATCTTAGCAGTAGCTACGTTTCTATCCATAATTTTTTGCAGAATGTAGCTGAGGCTACATATTTAAAAACCAGTTTTTCTTTATGATGCGCATTTGACTAGACATGGCAGATTTATTTATTCTCAGAACAATGATAATAGTGTTGAGACTGTTAAATGCTTTTACCAGTCATAACCAGCATTTTAACTATCAATGATAATTTTTTGTCGTTTAGCAGATAATGATAGGATTTGTCTTAACTGTGAAGGCACGACACTCTTAGGCTCAGAAGTTTGCAATCAATTGTAGCAAAACACAAGCTGGGCATGTGTTTCGTAAAAGGATCCAAATCGTCGAAGCCTATTACTTCAGAAATTGTAACATTAGCCGTATCGCTTAAGAACCTGGTTTAATATCTAGAGTTGTGATCATTCTTTCTTTAACCAATTGGCAATAACGATTATTGAATGCATAGATGGTTCAGAGCCAAATCATATGTTTACGCCTTGACGCATTTTAGCAGGGCTACTCTGTTCAAAACTGTTTACCTTGTTAGCATGCTTGATAGGGTTATGGGCCGATGTAACAACAACAGAAGACTGTGTTTTGAAAGCATCATAGGATTTTTTTTATTTTTTTTAAAAAAATATATTAATTTGCTGAAACACAAATCTATCTAACCTACATAGTTTTATTTTATCTTAACAATTTTACATGTTTTAAATTTAATGCTGAAATAATGTAGAATTGGTGGCTAGCTATGTGAAATGACAAAAGTTGGTGTCCTTTGTTTAGCATTGTTTTTTTTTTTTTTTTTTGTTGTGGGAAGAATTCGGTGACCTACTTGTAGTGCACAATAGGATGAAAAAAGCAATCAATCCTTTTATGCTGTGTAAGTGCCAATTTTATTTTTATGGCTGATAGATATTCAGTGTCTTGTCTATATTAATGTTTGTTTATTTCCTCATTTAGTGGATAATAGTGAATTTCCATTAACCATTTCTTTATCATTCAAATATAACATTTTATTGACCAAAACACTTTGGGTTTACAATTCCATTGCTAAGATTTCTGCTAAGATTTCTAAGTGTTTAAACTTTAATGAAGAAAGTACCATCTCAGACTTTACACTTTGGGATAGAAAGCACCATCTCAAACTTGACATAATCTGCCTGGTTGCACCACCTTTGATGAAGTAGGTGAATAGTTTGTAAATTTATTAAATAAGTACTTTTTGATAGCATAATTAATTTAGTTCGATTGATAGTTACGTCTTATTTGAGATATCATAGATGTTGGATTGCACATTTTTTTTTGTGCTCAAAAATCAAAATATGGCTTGTAATTGTTAAATGATAGTAGTCTTGATATAAATAGATATTTATTTATTTATTTATTTATTTATCTAAATGATATTTGTTGATGTAAAATTTATTTTGTTATGTAGTTATGGATCGTAAATGGGTTTATGCTCCCCGGACAAGTTTAGAATATGAAAATGGAGTAAATGAGTTCTTAGAGTTTGCTAGCAAGCATGATCCTGACAGTAATGGGAAGTTCTTATGTCCGTGCGTGAATTGTCTGAATGAGAGGAGATTAAGTGCTGATCAAATTCGAGAGCATGTGGTTTGCAATGGTTTCAATAAGGGTTACACCAAATGGATATGGCATGGTGAATTTGAAATGCCTAGTAGGCCAAAAAATGAAGAAGTTGATGAAGATATGTATGATCGAGTGGAAAAGATGATTAATGATATTGGAGCTGAAGTCTTTGAGCAAGTATACACAAGCGGAGTGTGTGAGACCTTGTCGACGAATGCAGAAAAGCCTTTGTACAAAGACTGTGAGAACTTTTCACGTTTGTCCGCTGTGTTAAAACTAATCACATTGAAGGCTGCAAATGGATGGAGCGATAAGAGTTTTACGGAATTGCTTGGCTTGTGAAAAAGTATGCTTCCTGAAGACAATGAATTGCCAAACTCTAATTATGAGGCAAAGAAAATTTTGTGCCCGTTGGGTTTGGGGTATAAGAAAATTCATGCATACCCTAATGACTGTATTTTGTACAGAAATGAGTGCAAAAGTCTTCATGAGTGTCCGATGTGCGGGGTTTCGCGGTACAGAAAGGAAGTTCACACAAAGTCCAATGCTCTTAAGATTACAAACAGACCACCAACAAAAGTGTTGTGGTATCTTCCGATAATTTCACGATTCAAACATCTTTTTGCTAGTGCAAAGGAGGCAAAGAATTTGAGATGGCATGCTGATGAGAGGATAGACGATGGTATGCTCCGACATCCCGGTGATTCCCCTCAATGGAAGAAAATAGACCACTTGTTTCCTTCCTTTGGAAATGATCCAAGAAACATTAGGCTCGGTCTTTGTACGGACGGGATGAATCCATATGGTAGCCTAAGCAGCAAGCATAGTGCATGGCCAGTTTTATTGGTTGTTTATAATCTTTCTCCCTTATTGTGTATGAAGCGGAAGTACATCATGTTGTCTATGATGATCTCGGGGCCAAAACAACCAGGAAATGACATAGACGTCTATCTGCAACCATTGATTGAAGATTTGAAGATGTTATGGGAGGAAGGCGTTGATGTATTTGATGCATACAAACAAGAATCATTTAAGATGCGTGCTATGTTTTTTTGCACGATAAATGATTTTTCTGCTTATGGAAATTTGTCCAGTTATAGTGTTAAAGGGCATAAAGCATGCCCAATATGTGAAGAAGGCACTTGCTTCCATCAGCTCGAACATGGGAGAAAGACGGTGTACCTTGGTAGTCGAAAGTTTTTAAAGCCGGCCCACCCATACTGTCGATTGAGAAAAGCATTTCATGGTCATATCGAGTTTGAAAGTGCTCCGGATGCATTAAATGGCGAACAAGTCTTTAATAGAGTTAAAAACCTCAATGTGAGGTACGGTAAAACACAAAAGCCAGCCGGGAGAAGCTTATGGAAAAAGAGATCTATGTTTTTTGATCTTCCTTATTGGGACAAGCTCGACGTACGTCATTGTATCGATGTGATGCACGTGGAAAAGAATGTGAGCGATAGTCTTATAAGCACACTTCTTAATATACAAAGCAAGACAAAGGATACAGTGAATGCTCGAAAAGATATGATCGCTATGGGAATACGAGGGGAGTTGGCTCCGGTGCCTCAAGGTAGGAGAACTTATCTACCTCCAACATGTCACACACTATCAAAGAAAGAGAAACAAAGTTTTTGTGAGTGCTTACGCTGAGTGAAGGTTCCCCAAGGATATTCCTCCAATATAAAGCAGTTGGTGTCGATAAAAGAATTAAAGCTGCTTGGGTTGAAGTCTCACGACCATCACATACTAGTCCAACAACTACTTCCAGTGGCTATTAGAGGCATATTGCCAAAAAAAGTAAGATGCACTATAAGTAGATTGTGTTTCTTCTTCACATCTATTTGTAGCAAGGTCATTGACCCTCGCGTGCTGGATGATTTGGAGAATGATGCTGCAATTATCTTGTCTCAACTCGAGATGTACTTTCCTCCTGCTTTTTTTGATATTATGGTACATCTAATCGTTCATCAAGTGCGAAAGATACGGTTATGCGGCCCTGTGCATTTGCGATGGATGTATCCATTTGAACGATACATGAAAATTTTGAAGGCTTATGTGAAGAACCCGCGCCGACCTGAGGCATTCATTGTTGAAAGATATGTTGCAGAAGAGGCTGTAGAATTTTGCAATGAATATTTATCACAGTCAAAATCTGTTGGCATCCCTAGTGCTCGCCACAAAGGAAAGGGGTCCGGTAAAGGGACTGTCGGGGGACAACTTAAGAGTGTTGATCGTGAAGAAATGATACAGGCACATACATATGTTCTCAATAATACTCCTGAAGTGCATCCTTACATAGTTGCACATAAGGCACTAGTAAAGCGACAAAATCCTCGAAAACCTGAAAGGTGGTTGGTGCAAGAGCATAACAAGACATTCTTAACGTGGTTTAAGAATCAGGTTTTAAAGGATGATACTACTTCGGAAACAATCACGTGGTTAGCTGGTGGTCCTAATTTCGATGTTAGATGTTGGCGTGGATATGACATCAATGGGTACTCTTTCTGCACGAAAGAAAGAGATGATAAGAGTACTACGCAAAATAGTGGTGTATCTGTTGTGGCCGAGTCAATGCATTTCTCTAGTTCAAAAGACAAAAATCCACTGTTAGCTGCTAGTTCTTATTATGGTGTTATTGATGAGACATGGGAAATTAGTTACATTAAGTTTACCGTGCCCGTTTTTAAATGTAAATGGGTTGATGGTAATAATGGCGTGAGGGTAGACGAGTTGGGAGTCATATTGGTTGATTTCAGAAGAGAGGGTTATAAAAATGAACCATTTGTCATGGCATGCCAAGCAAAACAAGTCTTTTATGTTTCTGATCCGAGTGACCAACATTGGTCGGTGGTACTCCAGGGTAAACGACAACTTGTTGATGATACTGATGAGCCAAGTCTTGATATGTATGAATTTCCTTCATTATCACCAAGGTTGTCTGTAATAAATGAAGAAGATGAAGTGGACGATGTCCATGCCATACGAGACGATCATCATGAAGGAATTTGGGAGAACACACCCATGAATGCATAGTATATTACGTAAATATATATATATATATATATATATATATATATATATTCATCTTTCAAAACCTCTAGACTTGTTTTAGTTCCCTCGTTTTGTTGTTTTTTTCTCTTTGTAATTGGAAACCTGATTCATTTATTAAAACACTTGTGTGCACTAATAGAACTATAACTTCATATTAAGTCCGTTCTAACTTATTTAAACTTTTGTCTCATAGTATTAACTTTTACCCACTTTCGATTCTCATTTTTATGCTTACATTGCAGATCATTGTTTGGCTTAGCAACAGATCACGCGTATGCTGATATTTCTTTTGAGAGCGCATCATTTGTAAGTTCTAACCTGCTACTGACTAACTTTAAAATTTAACAGATTCTTTACATGATTTAATTGTGGAAGTAAATAATTGTTGTCCTTTTTTCTTGTTTTGTGTTTGGTCTTATGTTTTATTCTTGTGACCGTAAGTTATGCCTTGGTGATTTTCGGTGCAGACTTATTAAGTAAAGAAGCCCTTAATCATACCAGTGGAACTCCTTTTGCCATCTTAAAGAAGACACCAGAAACATCAAGGTAATTTAATCACTTTTTACTCATTGCTTTTAGATACAATTTCATAAGTTCAAAAACTAATAATAATAACAAATAAATAAATCAGAGTCAATTATATAGTTTTTATCTAACTTGTGATTTTAAAAATAATATGTTCACACTCATAACTTATAACAAAATAAGTTATGAGTGTGCACATATTAATTATCTTCACATAATATTAATGATAATAATAATTATTGAAGGAATAAAAAGTAAAAGGCATGTTCCATTAGAAGAAAGTTTTTGAGCTTATGATAGAGAGAATATGTGACCAATATTCAGAAAAAAACTGGTTGTGTAGTTATAAAGAAGTGGGCATGCATGCATAAAATGGTGAAAAATAGCATATGTTGACTTTTTTTATAAAATTTGATGGAAACCTAATGTTACATGGAAAATCTGAGCAGAATATTTGGAAAAACAAAATTTAATAAATCATATAAATTTCCAGAAGAAAATATGCAGAAACAGAACAAAAAACGATAAAAAAAAGAGAAAAAAAGTTGTTTAGTTAATGGGTTACATGAATATATTATATTATTATATATGCAATACCTGCTTCCAATGGTTGCATAGAGTGTGCAAGAATGGATGATCTTTTTGAAAATAGTAGTCAAGATGGCTCAGATAAGGAAACTCACGTAAAAAAAGGTCGCAAAGCAACACGGATGAAAGACATACAAATGTCAGATGGAGAAAAGAAACCTGTTACATTCAATCGTTATTTTGAGGCAAACGGGCCAAATCCAGAAACTAAGAGCAAGTTTAATAGCTACATCGCCGTTCTAGGACGTAGCAAAATCAGTATCTTGATACCGGACTGGAGAAAAGTGACTGATATGAATAAAGAGCAAATTTGGCAAGCTTTATCGGTATGATTTATCTATTTTATAAAAACACAATAGTTGGTAATTGAATGCTTCAATGATTTATTGGGTTATACCTGTTATGTTTTTAAAAATTTAATGATTAAACGTTAATTATTTTTTTATGAATCTTTATATTTTTTAGGAGCAGTACGATGTGCCAGATAAAAAGAAATTGAGAACGAGAGTGTTTTCACGTGCTGGGGATGCTTGGAGGGCTTTCAAAACTAAGCTCACTAGAGAATACGTATTTGGAGAAAAGATTGGTGTGCTCCCATATGACGATATTTACCCTTTTCTGGATGCAGACACTTGGAAGGCTTTTGTTGCGTCCCGTCAAACTCCTGAATTCTTGGTAAGTTAATTATTATCATGAACATAAATAATTTCGAGTCTCGTACATTTGTCCATACATTTAAAGTTAAATTGTTTGGGGACATTTATATTCAAAAGTGCGTGAAACTATTGTTTCTGTTAACTTGTTTGATCTTTATATAAGGATTGTTTGAGAGAAAATAAATGATAAGTGGTTATTTGGGATATTGAGTTGTTCTTCTTGATTGTGTTTTTTAATCTATATGTATGTAGGAAATCAGAAAAAAAGGCTCAGGAGTCGCAATCATATAATCTAAGTCCGCATATATTATCTCGTGGAGGCTACGATCTTTTGATGCAAAAGATTATGGACGAGAAATACAGGGCAAGAAAAGAGGCCTCCACGGATCCATCGGAAATTATTCCACCCCCATCTCCTCCTTCTCGTCATGAATTATGGAAAAGAGCTCGTATAACAAAGAAAGGAGATTATGTCTCAAAGGAAGCCAAAATTGTCGCTGACAAAATTGTAAGTGACGTGTTTTTATATTTTACGTTCCTCGTACATTCATGAATGGATAAATACTCTATAAATTCTTCAAACATTTCATGCAGGATTCTTCAGAAGAACAATGCACTCAGGGCAGTTTCAAACCTGTTGGGAGAAACGATATACTCGCAACAGCGTTAGGAAAGACTGAGCATCCCGGGCGTGTGAGGGGAGTGGTTAAAGGTGTTGGGATCAAGGACTTCTTTGGGCCGTTGAGCTGTTCAAGTGTAGGGAAAGATATGGTCTCACGAGATGAGATGGAAACTATCATCAGTCGTAGGATTGACGAAGTGAAAGACGAATGGAAAAAAGAAATAATGATGATGATTGGCAAAGGCTCTTCGATTGACCATAGTCCTAATTCTCTGAGGATCCAAAGCACTACAGAGAGTTGTGCTCCAAATGTGTTATCATTGGATGAACTTAGCGAGGATAAAGAATGCGAGTTGTATGTGGAGAACCCAAAAAAAATTTTGGTTGCATACAGACGTATCCATAACCTTGGGCCAACCATTCACCACAAGAAGATGAATAAGGATGAAGTGAGGGTTGTCGTATTACGTGTAATCGTTGGAGATGCGCTCGTGCCATGCCCGACAGAAGAGGTCACAACCGTAGAAGAAGCGCCAAATAACTTCATTACTTGGCCTCGTAGGTTGGTTAAAGGTGCAAATGCTAAGGTAATTCTAACCTAGTCTTGAGTTTTTTTGGTTCGTACGAGTTATCTAGAACAAAATAAATCATTTTATGAGTAACTCATAAATTTACATTCTCTTGCAAATTTTACATGAATAAATTTCTCATTCATAGGATAAATTTCAGTCGAAGCCAGTGACACCAAAACCGATTATCGAACCTGAGACAGATGCCTTGACAACTTTGTGGATGGCGGCATGTTATATAAAAAATCCAATTTTCATAAATATGCCGACTGAGATTTTCGGAGAGAAAAGAGATTTGTACATATTTCAGAAGGACATAATGGAGTTGTTGCAAAGTCAAAAACTTTGCATTTCTATCATTGAATTCTTCAACATGTAACTATTTCTCATCATTTTTGTCTGATTTTTATCTGCAATCTGAGGTAATAATTTTATGTTTTAAATGCTTAATTCAATAATCTTTAATAATTTAGTATTGTATATACATTATTCACTATAT
>CACSLK010028167.1:33359-51262 GCA_902706635.1 Striga hermonthica | reverse complement strand
AGTCTTGAAAATATTGTTGTTATGGATCCTGTTTGCAACAACTGTCTCTGTTAACCCTATTTATTATAAGGTATTGAATATCGTATCCCTTCTAATAGATAACGCTCATTTTAAACATAACTTCTTACTAATATGTTGCTTCTGTTAGAGTGCAACAATATAATACTTATCTCTTCATAAACATTCTCTTTAAATAGACCGATAATTCTTCATGATCTCTCCAAACCAAATGGAGGGTTCTGAGTCTTCTCAAGTTACTAAGGTTCTTCAACCTATAAAAACCATACGTGTTCTTGGCGGTCCTAAACTTGTAGCTTCTTCTCACAATATTGATATTGTATCCCAACTAGTAAGAGAACTGGGAAAACAAAAGATCAATTTATTGTATGGAGGAGCTAGCCTCCATTTCTTTGGTAGTCTTCTCTTGGCTGGAAAATGCTTTGATATTGAAGTGAAAAGTGTTCTGCCATTTCAGAAAAGTCCTTCAATAGTTCTCAAAGATTCTACCAGTCTGATGCTCTCTAACTCTATTTATGATTGCACTATACTTATGGTGAACCATTGTGACGCTTTCATCATACTTCCTGGTGGATATGAAACTTTAATGACCATGATTACTATTGCTTCTTGGGCAGACATGAAATTTCATAATAAGCCCATTGGTTTATTAAATTCCCATCACACCTTCAATGACCTTCTTGGTTTTCTTGATGAAAGTTTATTTCAGACTTTTATATTCGATTCTACTAGAGATATCTTCAAATGTGTAGATACTGCTGCTGGAAAACATCACTTCTCAAGATTTTGTGGAAACTCAAGGGGTTAAGCGAAAGCGAACTTTTGATCCAATGCATCTATCTTTATAAACCCTGATATCTGTTTTGGGTGGCAGAGTTAAGGGGTCTTGTACTCTTGAGACACACCCTCTTTGTATATTATATTGTATTAGTTGAGGATTCACTTTTCCTTTATCTGTATTTCCTTTATCTGATGTCTCTGTATTAGCTTCTTAGTAATAATGATATCCTCAACAGTGTGCTTGAATCTTCATGAATGTTTTCTGTTTCTTCATATTTGACTTTCAAAGTTGCTAACATTTCTATCTTTTCAAATAGATTGATTGTGTAAAAATGTCAAAATTTCAAAAATAGTCCACTATATTGGCCATTTTCCAAAAAAAGTCCATTATATAGGGCGTCATCAAGAATAGTCTACTAAGTTGTCATTTTAATCCAAATTCGTACAAAAACCAAGATAGTGTACTAAAAGTGATTGTCATTTTTAGTACACTATGTTGGATTTTGTACGATTTTTGATTAAAAGTGCCAACTTAGTGAACCATTCTTGATGACACCCTATATGATGGACATTTTTCGAAAAATGACTAACATAGTGTACCAAAAATGAAATTTAGCCGTGTAAAAATATACTTCTTCTAGTATATGTTGGATTCACACATCAATACTACTTGATTCTTGACTGAGAAACTTCTTGTCTTAGCCAAATTTCACACTTGAAGAACTTGGCATATAGCCCTCAGATACTCTTCATACTCTTCAATACTCTCGTAATAGACCAAAATATCATCAATAAAGATGATAACCAATTGGCTTAGTTACTGTTGGAATACACGGTTCATCAAGTCCATGAACACCGCCGCTGCTCTACTCACACCAAACAGTATAACCACAAACTTGTACTACCCGTATCTTGTTTGAAACGCAGTCTTGGCTACATCAGACTCTTTAATCTTCGTCTAGTGATAGCCTGAGCATAAATCAATCTTGTAAAACACTCAGACTTCCTCACAATTGATCATCTATCCATGTAAATGGATACTTATTCTTCACCATTTACCGGTTTAAATCTCAGTAATCGATGCTCATTCTTGTAGATTCATATTTCTACTTGACGAATAGATGGAAACTTATTAGTCCTTATCTTATTAAACGGACTATCTTCAACTGTCACATATCCAGATGACTTTTAGTTACACTCTAAAATTCTTTTAATATGTTTAAATGATCGTCTCCATATCTGGAATATGATACTTTTTGGCTGACTGTTATCTGTTAAAATTTCGAATTCAAGTCTCGAGGTAAACTTGGACTAATGACCCGTGCTCTAGGTTTCCATAATTTACCTGACTAAGTGACTATTATACGTCGATACTTTAAGCTCATGATCATTGGCTTCTGAAATGTACTATGTAGGACTATTCTAGCATTTACTGATTCTACAAGTACTATACTGAATAACTGATAACTTGTTCTCAAACTTTGGCCGCTATTGTTCATGATAATTAACTGATAAGATACCCGAGTTACTGACACTAAAGATCGACTACTTTCTGAAACTATGTTTTTACGGTTCAGTTTCAAGCTTCCAGGTCTATCCGGACCATGGCTCTTATTTCAAACCTCACTGATTTACCCGGACTTATGGCTATATACACTGAAGAACCATTACTTCTGATACTGGCTTAAGTACATACTCAAAATAAGTCAACTTCTAGAGTCAAAATTTAACTTTAGACTTAATCTGATGGCTTAACTTTAGAATTTCGGGTCTCTTCCTTGATCTAGCGAACCTTTCGGGATTATAGTCGCGAAATTGGGCAACTATAGCTGATTGGATATCTTCTGCGAAACTTTATCTCTATGGCATGCCATCTTAATAGTTAACCATATACTTGATCTGAATAGGAGTTGAATTTAAAATTACTGAAAATAAACGTTGAATTCTTGATAAGGAACAATGAGTTGCTAACTAACTCGATAATTAGATTTTAACTAGAATTCTGAATTTTGATAAGAGGATGGGTCTGATACTACTAGGAGTCTCTATTACTGATCTGAGCATCTAGACTGATTTCTAGGGTTCATATTATCTAAAATCCCATTGAGCATAGACTTAGTAAATTTGCATATATTTTAAAACTTTTGCAAAACTTTTAACAGCACTTACCTGATAGTCGGCGAGGTGTGAGTGTGGTGTGGTCGGTTTTCCTGAAACTTTCTTTCTATAACTTAAACTTTTAGTATACAGAGCATTTAAACTTTGGCTCTGATACCAACTGTAACACCCCGCTTATCAGAGTAAATTTTTCGCAACTTATTTCGAAAATGCTCATAAATTTTTCGAAATCTTTTTATCTTTACTCGGGATGCTACTAAAACTTATCTGCTTTAGAATATCAGTTTCCTTAAAACTTGGTCTCGCAACTGGTTTAGACATAAGCAAAACAAATTTTAAATATCGAACAAGTATGTAAACTGGACCTGTTCATACTGACAAACAGATAAATTATTTAAGTGTGAAAATATTGTCACACATGTTCAAATCTGAAAGAAGTAGCGAAAATCTTAAAAGCATGGCATAATTATACAAACACAAACTTTATTAAAAGTCCACAAACTATAATTGGACAAGTTCACTATCCACACCACCATAGCTGATCTCACACCCCTGCACCGACCCTGTTACCTGAAAATGATAATAGTGGGGCGTGAGTACTAATCCACTGTACTCCGTAAAAACTCATACCAAAGTAAACATTAATAATAATATCAATATCGTGATCGCAGGTATATATAAGTAAACTATAATCTCCCGGACACTTTGGCCGGTAACTGAACTGAATCTCCCGGACACTCTGACCGGTAACCGTGTGCACACTCTGATGGCATATAAAGGTAACTAGCCTCCACCAGAACATAGGATGCCATATTAAGGCAACTGGCCTCCACCCGAAGCGGATAACTCATATACATACCTTTGACATGATAATAGCTATTATACTCAATGTAATACCCAGGCTGGGTCCCCACCTTTCTTCTTCGAAAATGTTTGAAAATCGTAAGTGTTGCTCTTAGGTAGCTAACTCCTCAAGCTTAAGAAAAATATACACAAATATACTAAGTACTATGCTCATATACTCAATAATATGTTTTAACCTCAACTGATAACTTATTCGAATCTTAAAATGAACACTAATTCATTAAACAACTTAACTTGAACTTTTACTTAAGGCCAAACTTAAACCATATAAATCATGATTTCTAAATCTTAGATATTGACTTATACTCTTATGTAACTTAAAATGATTCGGAAGTGAAAATAAGCTAAATTTCACATAATAGATGACCGAGTACATGAACTCAAAACATGCTAAACTTTCACCAACATCATATACATAATTTATAAGGATTTATAGCTATCAAACTCGGCTTAAACATGCTCGGTACTAAAAATTCAAATTTAAAGCACATTTAACTAAAGCGTTAATCATAACATGAAAATATGCTATTTACATGCGAAACTTCAACAATTTTATAAAATCGTATAATCAACATATTAAGATGAAACTTGGTCAAATTGTTCATCGATAATGTGAAAATTTTACATAAAAGTTTCATGTTTAAAACTCAAACTTGGACTGAGTACTCTTGCATATAAAATCACCTTGACATACATGGGGTTTAAACATTTTAACTCATTCATTTCTCAACCTAAAATCATGAAATTTGGCAAGCATGATCTCAACACATATATAGCAATGTCATAAAAATTTCATAATTGTATCATACATATATCTGAACTTATTCCCGTTTAAAGTCACAGCTGGAAACATGCACATAAAATTCAACTTGCATGATAAATTTTAAAAATCTATAACTCGAGCTATACTTAACCAAAAGTCATGATTCTTGCTCCTATGTACTCATCATTTACACAAGAAATAGTCATAATAATATTAATATACCAGGTTATACATAGCATGCTTAATTCGAAATCAAACAACACATAACAATCATGCATACGATCTAACATAACTTCTTACTTCATGACATGATTATAAATACTTAAAGGCTAGAACTTTACCACATTCTAACACATATTAAGGCACTTTAAATTACCTATAAAGCATTCTAAAAGAATAACTTATTACCTTCTTCTTCTTGCTTGAAAATAAAATTTGCACTCGAAAATTAATTCTTCACCTCTCCAAAATTACCACAACTTATTTCTCTCAAATGAGTTATATTACACTTGAAATTTTTCTTTGATGAAAATAATCTGATTTAAGGCATCTATAGCCAAAAAAGAGGGGACAAGATGATTGAATGAAGAAATAAACAAAAATAAACAAACATAACTTATGAAAATTAATAAAGATAAAAAAAATAAAATCATAACTTGTAAACTTCCCTAATGTATAGTCAATGCTTAAAAAGACCCCATAATGCTAAAAAAACTTTTAATGCTTAAAAAGACCCCATAATGCTAAAAAAACAATTACCGTAAAATCGAAAATTCTAACAATTTTAGATTTCCTTCTTTTGCTTTTGGCAATTTTCCTTTTAATGCTAAAAAAACTTTTCTTATCTTGTAGTCTACTAATAATATAGAGAGGAAATAATTTAATTTATTTCTCGGAACTGAAATCGGACTTAATTCCGACTAAAATCGAAAACCGAAAAACCCAAAAATTTTAAAACCTTCATATTTCTCTCTTAATAACAGACTAAAATGTCTAAATAAATTATTTTACTCAAATGATTAAATTAGACACTCATGTCAAATTAATTATAAACTCGAAATAATTAATCCCTACTAATAAAATCCATTTCGAAATTAATTAATGAACTGGCTCGATTACTAAATAAAATTTAACTGAGAATACTTTCAACTTAAATTCAATCTTATAACTTATAACTTCATAACTGGACTCTCAACTAGAAATTATCATTATTAATAAAAGTAAATATTTCAAATAATTACTTTTATTAATAAGTGATTGGGATATTACATGCGACCTATACCTACGCCCGAACAACACCTCACAACGCATCTATCAACACACAAGACTGCAATCAGTCTTCCAGTGTATTGACAACATGCTACAAATCTCCCCCATCAGGGGTCGACACGTGGTAACAAGCTTTAGTACCGTGCCTGGGTTATGCTGAAAACTTGTCCACTATCACATTCTTATAGTCTCAACCTACGATGTATACCTAGTCTCCAATCGAGACTCAGGACACCGCTCGACAACACTGCGGAGTCACAAATTTGCCAACGTGAGATCATCTCACATATGGCATAGGATTCTAATCGACAAGTCCCACTTGTCGGAATTTATTGATCTAGGGAAACCATACAACGGTTCAGTGAAGCTTGGAGTTCTCGGTTCAAGGTTCAGAAGAAAGCTTCAATGTCAAGGGTCGACCGTACACACTGGCCTGGGGAGTTCGTGCATTCGGTGATGGTGGCTGCAGCTCACGTGCGAGTCAACAATCGGCCCCGACCGGTTAGCCTCACGTCTCTCAGCACAGGCTTGCGTGCCCGACCACCACTTTGTGTGGCTACACCCAGACAGGGTCGTGTTCGGTTCAAGGTGCAACCAAAGTTCTCAATTCCATGGTTCAAAATTTCAAGGTGTTCGGATAGAGAAAATTTTTCCACAAGACAAAGTTTGGGGTTCAACAAAACAATTTTTCCTTCAAAATTTAGGCATTAAGTAATCTAAAAAAGTTTCGAGGGCTTCAAATAAACACAAGGCAAAAAAAAAAAATTGAGTTCCAAGCTCACTACCCCTTTTTCCCTATTCGAAACAATTACGCACACGGATATAAATGATAGGAATAAGATTAAAATTTGGAGAGATTTAATATTGACATCCCCAGCAAGGAATAATCCTAACTCAGCGGTCATTGCCGAACAAATAAAATAGCTAGCTTGTTTGACTCTTCCGACTAACAGTGTGGGCCGTCATGTCAGCTCTTACTCAGGTAGCTAATCCTCACTAGTCCTAAACGAGCTCAACTCGCATATATTGCCTATAGCCTTCTCACTTCGAGATCTTAGCGTGAAGCTTTTCTCGTAAGTGTTTACAGTCAACTACGTTAATATCAAACAGTTAGGTCATACAGATCACGTAGCCATGCAGAATAAAGGTGAAAACTCATTTTCAAAACTTAACACTAGTTTGCAAAAATAGCACATGAGCAACATCATTAAATCAGGTATATCTTGCAGCACATAAACCGAATAAGCATGATTCTAGATACAAATAAATCCTAAAATATGTAGCTACAAAACTTATGCAGAACTTGAAAACAAATAAGCTCATGAAATCTGCCAGAATTTCAATGAACACACTTACAGCACGTCAGTAAATCATCAATATCTCGAGCTACAAAATTCCAAATCATGCAAACTCAAAACCTACAGAAACTACACATGCAAAGCTACAACTTTCATGTTGATCATTTTCACATTTGAACACATTTGGTACACCAATGTAGGACATACATTTACATTTTAAAACCAGCTAATGATTCATAAAAACTGGACATACTACAACTTTGCAAACATCATATAAAATCTATATGAACTCCAAATGACATGATTCCAAGACCAACAATAAGCTAAGAAGTAAACCTACAACTTGCATAAAGAAATGTATGTCAAATAAGGGCAATTGATCATAGTTTATTCATCAAATATTTGAAACATGGTTGCAATCTGAGAACATGATTATACAACTTACATAGCCTCAGTAAAATTGAATTATCTCATGCTTCAGACATGCTTTTGACTTGATTTAAAAACTAACAAGAAGCTAACGCATAAGGCTACATATCTCATGAAGACCACTCTCACATATGAGCACGTTCAGGCGTCAAAAAATAGACCAAACAGTTTATACAATATGCTGTCGAGTTTTTAAGAAAACTGTTTGCACAATCTTTTTGTAAAAACCATATCTCCCTCAATTTTGATCAGATTTAAAAAATTTCAAAACTCGCTGAAAGCACACAGAACATGCTATATTTCTAAAAAAGAATTCAACTCCAAGAACCACAGTCTTGGAGGCATACTGGCATGATACAAAGGCATGAAAAACAGTGAATTTGCATGCTAAACACATCGAGACTTAATCAAATAAAATGATCATAAGCATCTTAAATCAATCAACTAGGCATGAATATCAGCATATAATCCACGCATATTCGTACCTTAACCCAACAGCGTGCCTCACATTCACGGCATAAAATGTTCACACGGCGTCTCATCGGTCTGCTCGTTCCTTGGACGATATCGCAATCTCCTACACATGCATACTTTTCATGACTTTCGTTCAATTCAACGTACAAAGCTTGACCACCATCACTTCTCTCGAGACCTAGCCACCCTCGAGAGTCGTGACGGTGATGCTCACTAAATTCCCCCTAACTATGGGGTCGATCAACAATCTGGACGTGGCACTTAAATGCCACTCCCGGTCCACATTGATTGGGTATAAATCTCCAGGTAATCGCTTTCAATAGGGACTTACTCGGTTCTCAACCTTTATCTTGTGAGATAGATCCCAAATGGTCCTATTCCGAGGACACAGAACGAAAACTTGTAGCGAGAATACTGCTACAGACGCCCATATAAAACATCAACCGAAAACTCACAACAATAAGCTTTTAAAGATACAACTGAACTCGCTACCATTAGAGTTCAACACTAGAGTTCGACTTAAGTATGCCGAGAATGACGAGAAACTCATAAGCCCCAAAAATAACACATACTAAAATAACAATCATTCATAAATAATCTAGTATTACTTATGACTTACATACCTTAAGCGGTGTGGCATGACGAAGACGAGTGGTTAATGTGTATACCCATATATTCATAAATGCACATAAATCACGTAAAGCAGTCTACTGAAACGTAGACCCGCTCTGATACCAAACTGTAACGCCCCACTTTTATTTGATGAAAGTCAAAGACCTTTCAAAAGTCAACTTAAAAATTTTCAAAATGATTTCATAAATCAGTGGCGCTACTCAACCTAAATCCATACTTGCATAAATCATAAATCATAAATCCAACATTATCATAAATCCCAAGTTCATCACTATTATTCATAAGGGAACATCTCCCAATCTAATGTTCGAAATGCCAAAGATCATAAATCATAAATGAGCATAAATAATCCAAGTCTACTAGCATGCGGATTATACTAAATGAAATCAGTCAAAGACCGACACCAGTCGTCTTTGCCTCGTCAGCCGACACCTGTTAAATCTGCATCCATGAAGAGCAGGTGGGAGTGAGCACAAATGAAACCGTAGTGCTCACCACTATGCACATGACCAGTAATAAAGTACGAAAAGTAAATGGCATGGTCGCAGTATGAACACAATCATTAAATATCCCATCTGCTACCCAAAGTCATAAATAATTCTCATGCGCACACCTATAACAATAGACTGTTGCTCGTATGCCTTTAGGCGAACATAAATAGGGTGCCAAAACAGCAGGAGCCTCAACCGTCACAAACGCACCTAGTGCTTGGACAGGATATCCATCACCGGCCAGGGCACATTTCCAAGGTCTTGCAGATGACGAGGTCCTTTGCGAAGGACAAATGAGGAGATTACCCTTGCGGGGTACGTTCTATAGCTACGGGGATAACCGTTCGATGGCCGTTACACTCACATCGAAGGTTACATGTTCACATGCATACATTGATTATACCCACATATATAAAACATTTATTACTCATCGCATATATAATTTTGAATAACCCACCTGGTCGAAAGCGAAGGAAAGCACAAACAATAACGGGGTAGGTGGCGAGCTCGACTCGTCAAGAACCTACAACAAGTGAAGATACTACACTCAATATCTTATCTTGACCTTAGAAAAAGAGAACAAATCATGCTTAGTCGAACTTGATTCAACTAAGTCGTTCGTGGAGTTCTGTGGACTTTGGAACACTTGGACTCGACTTGAAACCAATTATGGCAAACACACCAATTTAAGTTTGGCAGGCTACCGAATAAGTTAGATTCTGAAACGTTAACATAAAATCCACCTCATTGGACTTAGTAAAACCACCAAATTTCAGCCCTTAACTCAAAACACAAAATTTTATAAAATTAAACGATGTTTTCAGCAAATACGACCATAATTTCAAAGTTGAACCATATGAACGAGTTAACACTTGAAATGTTTACCCAAGCAACTACAACCAACTAGGATGAACATATAAAAATTTCAGCATTAAACAATAAAGACACGAATTATGAAAATTCTGAAAATATTAAGCAGAAACTCAACTTAATTACAAACCTATCATAATGAACAAATTAAATTCTGAAAATTTTATGCCAAGAACTACAACATATAAAGAGTATTCTCACCAATTTTCATTAATTTACAACAACTGATCGATTTATCATAATTAAAACGAGTTTCAACAGAAAACTACAAATAATTATTTACCCAAACAAACTACGTCCAAAAATTATGAAATTTTTACACAACATCAAATTAATACAAAGGAACAACATATATAAACTTCAGCCATTTCGGATCACAACTCGATTTATTATGAGATTTATAAGATTCTGCCCAAAAATCAAAACAATTAATTAAAATAGCTACAGATGGAATTAAATTCTATAAATTTTACAGACTTATGAAATCATCACAAGACATCACATATAAAATTTCAAAGCATTTGGACAAGCATACGATTTATGGTGATTTTAAAAAATATTCAGTAGCTAAATCGGTCCCAAAAAATCACAAACTTACACGAAAACAACAAGATTTCACATGACTCCTCATAATTCGATAAAATCCCACATCAACACAATTAATATTACCTCATGAATATATATATATATATTTATTCAAAGCATTAACCAAAATAATTATACATATAATCAGTCCGGGTACCGTTCTCGGAATGGGGACACACGAAAGTGTCGAGTTGGGGCTAGAACGGACTACCCGAGGGGGCTCGACAACTATGTCTGTCTTGTCGACGGGACACGGGACTCGGGACAGGGAATGGATCACACGAGCAGGTAGCGCATGGGGTGCTTGCAGCATTTTGCGGCCCTCGATCAGAACTCGCCGGCGGCTTGCGTGACGCGGGACTTGCAGGTTCACTTCGGGAGTGCTAGTCGCGGCCTGCTGGAGGGGGAACGTTCTCGCTGGATGCTGCTCGTGGTGTGATGAAGTTGCTCTGATGATGATGGCGCGATGGTGATGGTACGCGAGGGCAGTGGATTCTCGCCAGAAACTGATTGCAGAGGTGCTGGTGATGATCAGGACTGAGAGTGAAGGAAGGCAATGGTGGTGGCTTGAACAAGAGAAAAGGAACAAGAGCAGATTTCTTCTCTGCTTGGCCGCGATTTTTCTTTTTTTTTTTTAACTTGCGAGAGAGAGAGACGAGTAGCGATGTGCGGGGATGATGAACAAACATACATGCGACGACGATGGTGGCTGAACCACTCTGCACGGAGCTCGCCAGAAAACACGAACAGGGGCTGCGCTGTGGAGAAGATGACCGAAAAATGATGAGCTGTTGGGCTGCGATCACGGTAACACAAGGAGGATGAAAAGGAGAACTAAAGGTTGCGCGTTAATCAATTTGCTGAGGGGATTTTTTGAGTTGATCGATCCTCTCTCTCTCTCTTATATATACGTGGCGCAAGGGAAGAATTCTAAGAGAAGACGATAACCGAATGTGGCTGAAAATTGAGGTTTCAAAAAGGGCCGAATTTGATTGAACTCAGGGCAAACGGTTGCTCCGCCCAAGATCTACTGAAAATAATAAAACTGGAGAAGACAAAGTTTAACGTGGAAAACCCTCTGTTAACGAAGAGGGAAAAAACCACCAGGGCAACAAGGCCGTAGAAAATCCACTATGTAAAAAATTACAATCACATAATTTTTCTACACTCACTTGTACCCAAAATTACCCCACAGAATTTTCAATCCGTTAACCTTAACTCTCACCCTAAGGGATTTTTAACCAGAGATTAATTGTTAACACACTAACTCTGTGGGATAATTTTACATAAAAAGTAGCACTTTCTTATATAGGAGAAAAATCTCCCTCTCTTTCATTCCACAATCGATGTGGGACAAAGTTTAAAACCCAACAAACTCCACCTTGCGATTTTGGCCCATCTGACAGCCACTATTCACTTTCATGAAATTTTTCATAGCTTTCGCCATCATGCTCCACCATAAAAGCATATCCACTCGGACTCACATCCAAGCATTTCTTCGGCCCATGTCGAAATAACCTTGCTGAAATCTATGGTGCAACTTCCACGTTTGGCTTTCCTGGAAGTTCATCAGCCCTCGACACGCTTTTTCCACCACACACCTTGCATCACCGCCAAACCAATGCCCGTGTGTAAACTATGGACCCGCTAATTTTAACTCGTCCTCTTTTATGACACTTAGCGACATGCCATAAGGACTCCCTTTTCTCTCTTAGCAAAACTCATCCATGGAGAGAGAGACAAAATTAGTTTCTTCGGTATCTCCACTTACCGACTTGGAGCCTTTTGCCGAACCTGCTCCTCCTTTCGGACAATTTCTTTTCACGTGGCCAGATTGTCCACACGTCCAGCAAATCACAACTTGCTTCTTCCTGGAGTTCCTCTTCTTTCCGTCACCGACGAGCATGACTTGACCTTCCGGTGAATTGTTTCGTCCACCGTCTAGCCTTCTCTCTTCCGCAAGAAGTTTACCAGTGACTTCAGAAAATATAATTTTCTCCTTCCCATGAATCAAGATCGGCTTCATGTGTTCATAAGAAGTTGGAAGAGACCAGATGAGTCTCAACGCCTGATCCTCATCATCAATCTTCACTCAAATGGTTCCAGCTCCGAGACGATCCATTGAGAACGCTTAAGTGGTCTGAGATGTTTTGACCTTCAGTCATTCGCAGCGTGTGAAACTGCTCCTTCAGATACACCCGATTTGAGACGCCTTTAGCCTGATACAACTCCTCAAGCTTGTCCCATAATGCTTTTGCCGTCGAAATTCCATGCACATTAGCAAGAACATTCTTGGCCAGACACAGTCGTATCGCGCTTGCCGCTCTCAAATCCAGTTCCACCCAATCTTCATCGCTCATTCCAGATTTGCTCGCACCAGCTTTTTCTTCAGTGCTGCTGGTAGCATTGTCTTTGGGAATTTCCGAGCCCTTCAAAGCTTTGTGTAACCCCGACTGAATCAGCACGTCCTTCACTTGCACTTGCCACAAGACAAAGTTGATTTTTCCGTCGAATTTCTCCACATCAAATCTCGCCAGATTCGATATCTTATTTCCAGACATCTTCGTGAATCAGTGAACACTAACTTCGCAGAAAACCGAGCAGCAACCTTTAATAGTACTGATCAGATAAATTCTCAGGGAGGGTAGCGACCTGCCCCTAAAGAATTACCCTTCTAAGTAAGCTCCCAGGAAAGGCTGGTGGGGTCCCAACGGTCCCACTTAAAAAACCAGTCTCCTAGACAGAACCTACTTACACAGTAATTATTCCCCACTGCCCAAAAAACTCCTCTGCACACAAGCTCCACCCGTCACTGGCTCCACCGCACGAAGAGACCTCTTTGGTATCTTTTCTGATGTGGAAGATCAGACAAAACTGCAACCAAAGAGCATACTCAGAATACCAACTAGGCTAACCTCGCTCTGATACCACTTGTTGGGAATTCCGACCACACCGAAACTCCGCCCAAGATCTACTGAAAATAATAAAACTGGAGAACACAAAGTTTAACGTGGAAAACCCTCTGTTAACGAAGAGGGAAAAAACCACCAGGGCAACAAGGCCGTAGAAAATCCACTATGTAAAAAATTACAATCACATAATTTTTCTACCCAAAATTACCCCACAGAATTTTCAATCCGTTAACCTTAACTCTCACCCTAAGGGATTTTTAACCAGAGATTAATTGTTAACACAATAACTCTGTGGGATAATTTTACATAAGAAGTAGCACTTTCTTATATAGGAGAAAAATCTCCCTCTCTTTCATTCCACAATCGATGTGGGACAAAGAGCAAAACCCAACAGCAAGGTGTTTAAAGGGTCAGGATTAATGCACAATTGGGCCAGAATTCAAAGGGCTAAGGTTTAATTAAAACAAGACTCGACTCAATCAAATAAATTAGCCCGATAATTCAATGACTCAGAAATTAAATAAAATCCAAATGGCCCCAGTTTAAAATAAAATCCGACTTGGCTCGGAAATCAAAAAAAATCCAAATGGCCCGGTTTAAAATAAAATCCAACTCGGCTCGAAAATTAAATAAACCGACCCCAAAATAAAAATTCATACATATTCATACATATATATATATATAAATATATATATATTCAAGCAATTCGCATAATCGAGCACACTTAGCATTTAATAAATAAATATTAAATGCTAAAATAAATCATGATATACAAAAATTATTATAAACGAACGGGGCACTACAACGTGCATGTTTTAGAGGCACGTAGTAAACTTTGACGGGTTGCGTAATGGGCAGAACCTAACCTATGAGGAGGCACCGGTGGCCGTGTTGGAAAGAGGGCCCAACAGTTGAGGAACCGATTATGGTACTAGTCAAATTCTAAGAGGAGCCGTCTCCGCGAGGGTGATGTGACTCAAGAGAGAGAGGGTGAGTTATTGGAATGGTATCTGAATTTTGGAATTTGTAATTTTTCCGTGTATGTGTTCTTTCTATGAGTTGTCTGTTCTTGTGGAATTTATGAGGATGGAAATCTTTTAAGGAGGATAGATTGTAGTGTCATATTCGATCGGTTTGATTATTATAAATTATCGTATTTTTTTATTTTTATTCTAGTAATTACTCGCATATCTCATTTAGACTTATTTTAATAAACTAGACGTGCTCTAATGAATATTTTAAGTCGTATTATTCTATTAATTGTTCGTCATCAATCGATTCGTCCACGTTGCATTCTCCGAGTTGTTATTTTCGAGCGAGCTTCTAGCTTGATACCCGGTCAATTTATTGGAAATTCTCAGGCCTCTGTGCTAATTTATTTTAGCCCAATTGATTTTAAAACTTTCTTGGCCCAATAAAAATTATTCTTGGCCCACATTTAATATGTTTGCACGTTAAAAATTCCTTGAACTGTTCTTCACCGGCGTCCCCAAAATTCTCACCAACACTGCATGTTTCTCCCTCGCGATAGCCTCCTATATTTGGCTAAAAGGAAGATTTTATGCTCCATCAGATATTCCTTCCTCTGTTCTGTTCGTAAGAGCAACATCAGAGAAAAAAAAGGGTCTTGAAAATTTCAGAGATATCGCCCCATCAAACAATTATGAAAATCAGCATTAACCCAGCTGCGAACAACACCTGCAGGGAGCCGCGACACCAGTAGCTAATGTACTCCACGAACACATAGCCGAGAACTCTCAGCAACCCCGCCGTGAGAAAGCCTGTCACCATCGTCCCCCGAACGATAAGGAAGCTTACTTTTCGAGAAGCTTCTGTACCCGATATCCGAGTGTAGCTAAACAACTTGGCCCTAGCGGCCTTCGACCAACGACAGTTCAAAGTCTCTTCCTCCACCCGTTTTCGCCAACTCTGGCAATAAAAATCGCCGCATCTTCAGCCGGCGAACACCGAGACCAGCAACCAGGCGCCTTCAACAACCTTCATCCACCGCCGTTGCTATCGCCGTTCACGAGAGCCTGTTTTCCCCCGCTCTCGCTTTTATTTTTCATACTAACTGCTTCCAGTCAAATACCGGGTCTCAACCAAACCGACCTGCTCGTTTTCATCGTACGCCTTCCCCAATCGCGAGCAGAACTGTCATCGGCATTCCGAGCAACTCATGCGAGCACCGAGCCTCTCTGTGAACCACCTGCAGGAATTTATCATCACATAATATAAATTCAATAACAATTATCTTAGAACATGCTTTAATTCTAGGAAAATCAACATCGCTCTAGATCTGAAAGATTATTAGAAATACCTGGATCCATTGAGTTTATTTTGCGGAACACGAACTCGATTGATTAATTGGATCAACTGGTATTATGGCCTTCCTCAACTAAATCGCCTTATTCCTCAGATGGGACCGTCGTCTTCTTTCAGATGGGGAGAAAAGAAAAATGTGTTTGATTTAGTGTATTGGGGACCATAACCAAGAGGGTCTATATATACTACTAGGGTAAGCCTATCACCTAACCCTAGTAATATTAAGTATCCACTCATTAACTCCATATCAATTTATGTAGGCCATGAACTCTACTTAATTTAGATCACTTAATTGAGTCTTATAATTAATTGAATAGCTAATATAATATAATTGTATTTAATATGTTGCCCATAATTAAATTTTACATAGGAAATAAATATTTCCTAACAATCTCCCACTTGGGCTACATATTATTTCCTTAGCAATTATATTAATTCTTTAATTGCGCAACTTTATGCTATTCATATTCAGACTACCTTAAACAATTTGGTCTATCTCATATACTAGCAATGAAACTACCACGGCTTTCACCACATTACGAATCGTGGATAAACCTCGGAAGTCACCATACTAGTACACGTGGCATGGAAATTACATGCAATGTGATCTTTAACATGTCTATATCCAATTGGTCAAACTTTATTCTTTATGGAGATCAATCCATAATGTATATAACACAATATGGAAAAATAACTTAAGCGAGTTCAAAATGAAATCAAAACCATCACTTTATTCTGCAGAAAACCAAACAATCCATACTGAAGTTCAACACATAGAACATAAACTCCCACTAAACTAGGGCAACATCCGAAACAACACCCATATGAGTAGTATGCTCATGAAAGATTTTAGGTGTTAATGCCTTAGTTAGCGGATCCGCTAGCATATTGTAACACCCCACTTTTATTTAACGAAAAGTCAAGGACTTTTCAAAAAGTCAACGAAAATTTTTTCGAAATTCATTTCATAAATCACTTGGCGTTACTCGAGATATAATCAACATTTACGAAACATCAATTACTCGCAAGTAATATAAACGTCATCAAATATCCATAGTCAAATCGAAACCACCCTCACAGGGTTTTAAACAAAGTTTCAAAATCAATCATTAGCAAACGGGGCATCTCCCCAAACCAGCGTTCGAATTTCTCAAATCATAAATAATCCAGAGTTCAACATAATGACAAAAGTAACCATAACATATATAGCAAAACGGAAGCTACATAATAAGGTCCGGTCAGACGGCCGGCCACCACTCGTCTCTCGCCGCCATACAGCCGTCGGCTCAACCTGCATCCATGAAGAGTAGGTGGGGATGAGCACAGATGGAATCCGTTGTGCTCACCAGTATGCAGTAAACAATATATACAATAATATGACAATAATCAGTAATAAATTAGGTATAATCGCAACATGTATACAAATCAATCAAGTATCCCATCTCTTATCCCAGAGTTCGTTCTCATGTGCACACCTATAACAATAGATGAAACACCCCGCTATTTACCGAAATCAGAGTACACTTTTTCGCAAATTTTTTCTGAATAAATGAATAAAATACTTATTTTGCAAAAACTGATTCGGAGTGCTACCGTGAAAATCTGACTTTTATCTGAAAACTCGTTAATTTTAAACTTATAATAAAAACGGTTACATAATATTTTAACCGACTAATGTCGGATCAAAACTGAGTTCAAGTACTGAAAAAGGTAGCGGAAAGTAGCGTGGCCAAAACATAACATATGCATATCAAAACAAATATCCTGAACAGCTCGTCAGCTCACTCCTCGTCCCCGACCCTGTGACCTGAAAAACATGAAATACGTGGGGGCGTGAGCACTAAAACATTGTGCTCCGCAGAAACTCACACTAAAGTAAACAATGATTATAATAACAATATCATGATCCTGGTATATACATAACCTGACATGAAACCGGTGATAACATGAACATGAACATGATATCATCACGTGAACGTGAACCATGACCGTTACCTCATCTGCCAGCATACAAATGTCGGACACCATGTGCACACTCTAGTGGGCAGACTAAGGCCACTAAAACCCAGAATGG
>CACSLK010028166.1:13572-25945 GCA_902706635.1 Striga hermonthica | reverse complement strand
AAAAAAAAAAAAAAAAATAGTTTGAAACAAAATAAAATTTGAAAAAAAAAAGTAAAGTACAGTGAACAATTATGTACTATATTAGAGTAATATTATTTCTATTATTATACGAAACTGTAACGTAAATTAGAACATATTTATCGCACAACTTCATAGTGAGATGCATCATAGAGTAGAATTGCTCTCACATTTTTTATTTTTATTTTTTGCCTTATGACTACAAAATTATAGGGCGTGATGGGATTCATAAATTTTCACTAATGTCCATACCTGTTTAAATTGAAAAAAATTGATCCAACAAATATATTTTTAGACCATATATGCATAAGCGAGGCCCACCGCTAAAAAAAATGAAAAAAATTGGTGGCAAATTCTCCCCTACACCATTTAAGTCCATTTATTATAAAAAATAAAAAATAAATAAAAAAAATGAATGTGTTTATTATTAAAAACACTCATTTTAATTTAATCTCCAAAACGTATCAACTTTAGCAAAAATTGTTGCAAGTCATTGTTTCTCAATAATGAGATATTATTATAAACTTCTGACATCATTGGGCATATATTTCTTAAGAAAATATCCATAACAAAATATGTCGGGAGCCAACACATGATGAATTTGAGATAATTGGCGGCCCTTTATTGTCAAACTAATTACACAAGTAAAGCAAATAGTTTTTAAACCGATTGATAAGCGTGGTGGGTTTTGCGACAAATTGGTCATCACATAAATAATGTTTGATCAATTTGATTATGGAAACTAAAAAATAGTCATGTGTGGGTTCAACTTTTTACTATATACTAGTATATACCCCGTGCGATGCACATGACAAAATATTAAATGAGTTATTTTCATAGCCTTGTCTGTTTAAGTCTAAAAAGTAATAATGTTATTATCTTTTTTCTACCTCTTTTAATCAACGTTAAGTATAAAAAATTATTAAGCCGCCATCTGGCAAATATGTATGGAGTTATGTGTTCGTGTCTCATAAGTCACAAACATTATGAATAACATTACAAATTATTCATTCAAACTTTTATTCATTGCAAATATATTAAAATAGTTTATATAACAGCCATTAAGTATCACTTTTTATATATTTATAAATAAAAAGTACATAAAATTTCTTGTGTGTTCAAATTTAAATAATTTTTTATGGGTTCAATTTTAAATCATACAGATATTTGGTCAAACGCATATGTGTTCAAATTTAAATCATTGACATTTTGGTCGGTTGAAATTTAAATCATCTATCATGGTACTGTGATGTGTATTATATATATAAATATATATACAATTCTTTAACAAATAATATTGCTTTATAAAAATAATAATAATAATAATAATTTCACAAAATTTTAAACGTAAAATTTGGTTTTTAATCACAATAGAAAAATCATGGAAAGTTGTATTGAAAAGTATTATGAGATAAAACAATTAACTAAAATAATTAAATAAAATATTTAATGTAAATAGAATGCATTAATTACCTCTGACTTTTCTTACTACTAATTCTAGTAAATAAAATATCTTTTTATATAAGTACAGAAGATTTGTTTATTTATCAATGTTTTTAGATGCGTTTGTGAGTATAAATTCTTTTTCAATAATTTTTTTAAGCAATTTTGGATCTACTTAATTAAAATATGAGAGTATCACCTTTAGACATAAAATATTTGGTATTATGGCCAGAATCACACAACCAAGAGATTTATATACGAACTCTGAAGATATATAGGAACTTAAAAAAAAAAATATAAATAAATAAATAAATTGATAGATGTGTAAACGGTAAAGGAATTATATCTTAATCTAAACCTCAACTGAGTGAGGTACCGAAAGAAAACTCCGGCGAGAACTTGAAAGAGAAGGAAATCAGAACTGGGGTGGTGTTATTATGTCGCTGGTGGATTACGCAGCTTCTTCAGACGAAGATGACGAGCTACAGAACCCTTCCCACCGGCTAAAAAATGAACAGCTGAAAAAAAACCCTGAAATTGCGCCAGCCCCATCATCCAACGATGCCTCTATTCGTTCTAACACCAGGTAAATTACCCGAAACGAGTATTAGTATTTTTTCCTTTGCTTGTGAATTCGAATTTTGCAGTTAGACCGATTATTTGTTTGAGCAATTTTTGGAGTGTTAATCCTTCCTCTCATTAATTGCTGATGAAGGGTACTTTTTATAAGAAAAAATAAAGAGAAAAAGCACGAAATCAGGTAGTTTGAGTGGTATTTTCAGAAATAGTTGATGGTTATGATATAATAAAATGCACAAGCATAATATGTTTTTGTTTTTGTTTTCTCCACAAGTTGGGAAGTGGTAGAAGGAGAGGATAAATCTTGAATAATCTGTATAATATGTGTAACATTTCAGAATTTTAAATCAGACGAAAGGGTGCTGATCTGTAACCGCTCGAGGCTCATGGAAATTGTACGTGTGTTTGGACGAAGTTAAGTTTAATGTGCCTTAGATGTATTATTGGAAAGAACGATCCCGGGAAAAATGGGATATAGACAGAGAGTTATATCATGCACAGCCTTCATTCTGGATACTTAATAGGAATTGATAAACAACTTCTACTTCTTAAAATCTCCTCAAGGCTGCAAATATTATCAATTGATTGTGAGCTGCTTAAGGTTGTATTTGACTTTACTATTCTGCGTTTGGCTTGGTGTTGAAGTCCAAAACGTACAAAATTCCAAAGCAAGTATGCTTAACAGCTTTAGAGATTAATGACACCCGAATTTTGTAGGACGATATAATGATATTATTCTTGTTCATCCTTCTCCGTTGAGACAGTGTTACTGTTCATTTCATATCTGTCCTTGTCTATAGAACAGCCATTAACGTGTCCAGGTGAGGATGATTTAGGATTTGATATAGCCTTTTTTCACCAACTTAACACTTTAATGTTACAGCCACTAGTTTCTTGTATACTAGGATTTGCCACATTTTATGTTTTCCTTGATTGAATATTCATATGTAGTGTTTTGACTTGTAATCAGTGTTAAAGCAATGATCGGCTTTGGTAGTGCAGTAAAGTAAAAGACAAGTCCACCTTGGGGAATGAAATTTTTAGTGAGTTCTGGTTAGAGAATCCCGGCATCTGAAGTGGTATATCTGCATATTGATTAATGTCATTAGTTTTTTAATTTTTCCAATGAGCTAAGTTATTTTGTCATGCTAATAGAAGAAGCAAGAATATCGTAGAATTTTATTCTTTTCTGGTTAGTAAAGGAAGAAATAGTGTAGAATTTTATTTGGATTTTCTCCTTCAATTATTCTTTTCCATGGTGGTTCTACTTTGTGTCGAGAAATTGGGTGAAGAATTGCGGCGGTCCCTGGAAGAAGTAATGAGATAGGGATTTCATTTCTGATGCTGAATCATCAATTTTATGGAATACATTAAAAGCTTCTAGAAGGCACTATTTTAGACGTCTCTTCAGTGTGAATATCATTTTCCTATAAAATGGTAAATGTTTTCTCTTTGTTTTTTGCCTTCTTTTATCCCTGTTCTGTAGTTATTACCTTTGAAGGTTGGGCGGATGTGTAGTATTATTTGTAATGAAATTCTCCTACTTTCTTATTCATACATTCACTATCTAGGACATCTGGAAATCTATGGCCACCTTCAACTAAAAAGGCAGAAAAAGTTTCCAATCAGTCTTCTGAGCTGAAACTTCCTGATGCCTCATTTCTCTTGAACTCACCCGTTTTGCCATCTAATCTGTCGAATGTTTCGGATCACTCATCTCGAGTTGCAGCTGCCATGGCCGAAAGTGCTTCTAGAAAAAGAGAGTTAATTGGGCCAACAGCAAAAGGTGTTCCAGATACCGTAGGTGTTCCAGATACCGTAGGCGGTCATTTGCTTCCACCTCAGCTGGCCGGAAGGTGTGTATCATTTGATACTATATTTATCAAGTTGTCTATGTGTTTAATTTTATTTTTTGAGACTGTCGTTTTGGCTGCAATATTGATTTCCCTTGATAAAATGTTTTATTTTCTTATTTTTGGTTTGCCCTAGAAATAGGGTTGTAAACGAATCGAATCAAAGCGAATACCCAGAGATTCGATTCGATTCGTTTAAAATATTCGAAGATTCGATTCCATAACGAATTCATTTTTTGATTCGTATTCGATTCGTTTAGAATATTCGAACATATTGGATTCGATTCGAAATTCGTTTTCAAAATTATAATTAAAAAATATTATAATTTGTAAAATTTATATAATTATTGTTAACGAATCGAATATTCGAATTTCGAATCGAATATCTACACATTCGAATTCGAATTCGTTATAATTTCGAATCTAAAACATCATTCGAATTCGAATTCGAATTCGAATATTTCGAATTCGAATCACGAATATCGAATTCGAATCACGAATCGAATCAAAAATGTTTGATTTGTTTACAACCCTACCTAGAAATCTTCAATAGCTTTTCCATCTTACAAGTCATTGCTATTTGTTAGAGCAATATTTCACATTGTTTCGTACATTTTCTTGTTGGTTCAGCTTCTCTACGGTTTCTTACATGGATTTGCTGATGTCACTTGTGATATTCTGCAGGAGCAATATTGTGACAGAAGACATAAGCAAGCTCTTTGTGAGAAAGAATACGAAATCGTCCACAGAATAATAGCCTACAATTTGATTGTAACTCTGTGTGTTGAAGTTAGTAGCATCTTGCTAGGCCTATTGATTTACCACAGCTTGAGGTTAAGGATGGAAGAAAGGAAATCGTGAGATGCTGTCAATTTTTCGTTGTCCATTTCAGATCTACAGAATGGAATGTGGTATGCGTGTGAACAATGGGCACAAATTATTGCAATGTTTAGGGCAACAATTCTGAGTACTTGCAGATTCTATGTGTTATAATGATGAAAGATAATATCTAGGGGCTGAGCTTTCACGCTATTGCAATTACATGTGTTACAGTAATTAAGTCCGTTCTCATTCAAGGACTCTGGGCAGTGACGGATCTAGAAATTTTTTTCAGTGGGGCCCAATTTTGAAATGTTACTAATGAGTTTGTAGTTATGTCGAAACGCTCATTTCTAAAAAGACGTTTACTTGTTAATATAGTATCGATATACGTACTCTCAAGTTTTTTAAATTTTAGAAACAGTACCACCTTCGAACTTTTACAAAAATAAACAAAAAAAAAAAGATATTTTCCGTATTTATAATGTATGTTTAAGATTTATAATTTATGATTCTTTTGTATAAAAATATGATTTTAATTGAACTTTTACACCACATTGCATAGTATTTTGTTGATGATAGTTTATCAAATGACCCAATTTGTAAGAAAAATAAATAAAGTTAAAAATATAAGATTATACCAAAAAAAATAAGAAACCAACATTAAAAAATCTAACAATCCAACTAAATCATTAAATTATGTACAATCCCAAATTTTTCTCTCGCCTCTCTCTAACTCTATCTCTCTAAAAAACAAAAATCCAAATCTACTATCGCCTTCCTCCAGCAGGGGCCTCCGAGCCATCGAGGCGGCCATCTCCGGGCCGTGCGACCGGAGTTTCAAGGCTCGTTGGACTGGCGGCCTCTTCTTCCCGGTTGAGGCGGCGGATTCGCCCAATTTGGATCTCGCCTCTTCTATCAATCGCCAAGGAGGGTTTTGACCGGCGACTCCCTGGAGTCTGGGTAGCGGCGCTTTTCCGGCAAGCCTGCGACTAAGGGCTGCGGTTCCGATCATCAATTTTGGAGTCGGTGGTGGTCGGGCTGAGATCGGGCCGTTTCGCTTTCCTTCCTTCTCCGGTTCTCTCTGCTTTTGGGCTTGTTGGTTTCATAGGTGGAGTGGATTCGGGACCGGGTTTGTGTCCTGGGCTCAGGTCAACGGGGTTGTGATGGAGCTTGTTGTTGATCTCCGACTTCGGATGTAGAGGTTGTCTACCCGGGACAGACAAGGTTTTTAGTCTCGAATCTAATTAGGCGATTATTCTACAATTTCTGGCTTTGCAACTTGGACCGGATCCTGTCCGTGTGGGTGGTCGGCGTCTAATTGTATTCGGTTGGTTCTCGATGCTGTTGGAAGGGCTTCAGTTTTATATTATTTTTATTTCAATTTTAGTGTATTTGTTGTTTTTCTTTTGTTGTTATGTTTGTGTTAGCAGTAGGAGTTTGTGTTATTTTTACTTGCGTATTCTTCCGTAGGAGAGTGTGTATTCTCTCGTAGGGGAGTGTATATTCTCCCGTCGGGGAGTGTGTATTCTCCTGTTGGGGAGCGGGTATTCTCCCGTTGGGGAGTTTTTGTGTTTTTTTGTGTTGTATTGTGGATTCTAGGCTACCGTGGGTAGGCCTCCCTTATTCGGTTTCTGAGCCGGTTGTAATTATGTGTTCTAGTAATGATATCTATTGTAAAATATAATGATTATTATATATTTTACAACAAATAAATAATATTATTAATTTATATTAAAATAGCATTGAAAATAAGTTTAAATTATTTACATATTTTAAATACTTTTTCATATTATCCCTTGTAATTGTTTTATATGTATATATAATGAATTTTGAAAAAAAAAAAAATTGAGGGGGGCCACGGGCCACCCTAGACCTCATCTAGGCCCGTCATTGACTCTGGGGCTCTGATGTGTATTGTGTAGCGCCCTGTATTTTGATTAAAAACATGTCGACTTTATTTATTCAAGCTTGAGTAATTTTATTAAGTTTAGAATTTAATCCTAATTATAAAATTTATTTAATTTTAATCTTGTAATTATTGAGATAATCAAATCAATTAATCTTATTAATCTAATTAAATCTTATTAATCTAATCAATTAAGAAAATATCTTAATCTATTAATTCTTAAATTAAGTAGCCTAGTGAAACTCCTAATTTAATAATTCCTAATTAATTAAGGAGATCTTTAGTAAGGAAATAAGTAAGACCCTAGAACCAAAAACTGCAGACTTATGATCAAGAGCGTATATCTTGATACTTGGTTTGCTTCGAAAGTTGTTTGTCATAGCTTCCTTCTCGGTGATAGGTTGTTTCAAAGGATACAAAACACCGGTGAAACGCCCTTTTCGACTTTTGCGATAAAACTCTAGAAATTCTAACACAAGAAAACCAATGGTCGGGTTTTTTTAAAAATTCAAGACATAATAAAATTGACTATTACAAGGGGTATTTAAAGAAAATAAAAACTAATCCTATAGAACTAGTGCGAGTAAGAGATATTTATTAATATTTATAAATTAAAATTTCTCATTAAATAATATTTATAAATTAAAAATATGAAATAAATATATAATATAATTTATCTATATTAATTTATTGAAAATATTATATAAAATTTATATTTTGCAAAATTACATAAATCATGTTTGTTTAAAATTAGTACACAACCCGTACGGTGTACGTAACTGATAGTATATTACATTATATTGATAGAGTTTGGATTTAACCTTATGCGAAATAAATCGCTTAATCCAAAGAGATTTCATATCGAATAATCGAGAATCATAATCAGATAGCGGAATGTATCAAATGTATCAAATGCACATATTTAATCTCAAAATAGATTTAGCATATGTTCATTTCAAAATGTGTCATTTTAAAAATTTTATTTAGAAATTCAATTTGACTACAACGTGATTCTATAAAATAAATATTTTAGTAAAATGTTATTATATATTTAAAAATCTATGAATAATAAGTATAATTATAGAACTTATATTGTTTTATTAATTAAAATGAATTTATTTTTGTATAAACTATCCATATTGAAAAAATTAAGTAGTTGAGCAATTTATTAAACTATAAATAGTTGACTATTCAATTTACGTCCAAGTTAATATTGAACTGTAAGCTACAAATAATTATGTATTTGACTTTTAAATTTGGAACACAAATTTGGAATACACAATAATTTCTCTTATATTATATATATATATATACACATATATAATTTCACAATTTTCTAGATTTTTCGTCGTTTACCTTATCGTTCAAATTTATCAACTAATTCTCTAGAATTAAATTATAAATTTTAAACTTTTATTAACCAATATTTGTTCAAAGATCCTTTTTGAATTTCAAGAAATCCATATCAATTTGTCAAATTATCATTGATATCATATGACAAGTTATCATGGGAATATAATAAAATTTGTAAGTCATATCACCTTGATTTTAAAACAAATCAACGTAAACTTCATTTTTCTTACCCATGCCAAATAAAATTAATATCATTTATGTTGTTTTCAAAATTTTCAAATACACTTCTATCCATACGAAATAACATCAGTACCATTTATTTTTTTCTCTCTACTTTTTTAATATCCTAATCCAAAACAATCATTTTTTTATTCTTAAATAAAAATATTAAAATTTTAAAATTGTGATAAGTATTCTAATAAAAAAATAAAATTGCAAATAAAATTAAATCTCTGAAATTATGGTTATTTTAAAATGAAAGTAGTACATATTATTTAAAAGTTGCAAATCTTTATGGGTAACTGATAAATTATTAATTATGTTATTACCTTAGGAGGTAGAAGAAACTCTCCTTCCGGTATTGGGTTCTTGTAGGTTTGGAGACCGTTCGAAGTAGAAGAAAGTAGATTCGATTGTGTTAGCTCGAATCAAGACCGAACGAAGTCCGTTTCACTATTATAATTAATAACAAACCACTCAATAAACGATCACATGGTTGTTCGATAAACGACTCGTTAATTTATCCTTCTCAATCTATGTATACATGTTGGTTGATATATGTTTATACTATTTTGTATGTTGTGAATATTTTTCTAGTAGACATTTAAGTTCAATTTTATGAGATGCTTTACGCTACTAAAAAATGATATATTCCAATAGAAATCCAATGGTAATATTTTTTAATGGAAATTTTAACTGATATTCTAAGTATAACTTACATTGAAATGGTTTCAAAGAAAATTCGAATGAAAATATTTCATTGGAATTTTGAAGGAATTTGACTGTTTCAACGACTAAATTTCTAGCGGTTTATTATTGTATGAATTTTTTTTAGAATATGCAATTTCCCGTTGAAATTTTTATTTTCATCCACAACTGTTGTAAATGTCATAATTTAATAGATTACTCATTCCAATCGAATATTTTTGCAGGAATTTTCGTTAGGATCCATTGAAAAATTCCAACGACAATAATAGCATTGAAATATCCATTGAAATTGTTATTGAATTTCTATAGAAATATATTCTCGCTGAAATTTTAACGTTTCTTGTATTGTCGTTATTTTTAAATCAATACTGATTGCTATAAGCTTAAGTTTTATTATACATTTACAATAATTATTTATTTACTATTTTATATGTACAATATGGATGTCATATATTAGATATAAAAAATGATCAATACAATGCATTCTATATAAACAACAAAGAAATATTAAATTGTTTAAGTTTTATAAAAAAAATATTAATATTTAATAAGAAAAAGAAAAAAGAACAAAATGGATTTCACATTTAAAAATAATAATAAAAAAAAAATATTGAAAGCTTTGTGCATACGGAAATGTAAATCTCAACTAGGTAAAAATGTTATTTTGTGTCTATTTAGTTTATGTTGTTTTGTGGTGTTTGTGTTGTTAGTTTGTGGTGTGTATGTTTTGTTGTTTTTTGTTGTGTGTGTTTGGTGATTTTCTTCCTGTGAGGAGCTTATTCTCCTCCCGTAGGAGCTTATTCTCCTTCAGTAGGAGCTTTTGTCTCAATTTAGGTTTGTGCTGTTAGTGTTGTCTTGTGGGTGCGTTTGAGTAGTCTTTGAGGCTCCGAATCCGGGCTCCTCCCGCTAGATTCAGCTAGATTGCTGTTTGGTATTCTAGTTGTATTCTAGTTGTATTTATGTGTTTTTTATAAACTCTATCGTTTCGGAAAAAAAAAAAAAAAAAAAAAAAAAAAAAAAGGTAAAAATGTACATAAGATTTATTTCTACTTATTATTCATTACAAATCTCATTTAGGAAATATAGAATGTATCAAAAAAAATTCTTTGTATGATTGCTACCTTTAAATGTTTTGATTTAATTTTTTTACAAAAATTTTTAAAACACATTTAGGCGGGATATTTTGAATTTTTTTTTTAAAAAATTACTTATTTTAGTAATTCTAAAATTTTAGACGGGATTTGTACTTCTATTTTAGGTAAACACCAAATTTTTTTTATATAGATATAGATATAGATGTTTCTAATCCTAAAATAAAATTCTAATCCTAAGGCAACTAAATGTCTAGCATCTTAAGACTTACCATATAATTAAAATTTTTATCTATTTTTTGTTTATATTTGGTATTTAATTAATATTTATTTATTAACAAATTTTATGCATGAAAAACATAACTAATTTTTATACACTCAATGATTATTGCTCATTAACTACAAATTGACTTAACTTAATTTAAATTAACTATGTTTCAATCATACTAACTTAATAAATAATTTAAAATATTAATAAAAGTTTTTGAAATATAGTCAATTTAACTATAAAAAGGTACATCCCCATTGAATATATTATAGATAATGATAATCCTGAGGTATTTAACATATTTGTGAGTATGATTTGTTAAGACTTTTTAAGATTTGTTGAACTTTTTAAAGAAAAAAAAAATATATATACAAAATCTCACTCCAAATCCCACCTACAAACTAAGATTTAATAGGATTTCTCCAAAATCCGAAAATCTTAAAAACTCTCAAATCTCAAAAAGGCTTTAAATATTACTCAAAATCCTAAATTAATTAAGTTACAAATCTCAAGATTTTGTATGATTTTTTAACTCCCCAAATGAATACCTCAAGACTTTTAAAAATCTGAGAAGTCTAAATTAAATATAGCAGAATTTATGAAGTTTTAAAAAAAAATCTTTAAACGTTTTTAAAAATCCTAACTGAATACGTTCTAAATATCCCTTGGAATCCTAAACAAAATTGTTAAAATGCTGTAAGAAATTTCCAAGAATACACCCCTAACTAGTTTTTACCCGTGCATTTGCACGAAAAGCTATATGATAGAGGAAAAAATAAAAAATGAAAACAATAGTAAAATTAATAACATGGTCATTGATAACTCGGGTTCAACAACAATAATCAAAATCTAAATATTATTAAACACTTCTTTATATACAACATTCGTGGTTTTCCAATCGTCAAAATCTCTATCACCACAGATCATTATCTTCAGACCCCTCCGATTCGTGACTCTAGATAGTGCCACATACAACTGTCCATGACTGAATACATGGTTCTTCAATAGTAAGCCGACGTGTGAAAGTGACTGGCCTTGACTCTTGTTGATAATCATAGTATATGAAACCATGAGCGGAAATTGCCTGCGTTGGAATTTGAACGGTACCCTCAAATCTGATGGTATGATTGTCAGTCTAGGAATAAGAACTTTGTCACCAGCTCTGGCACTAGTTAAAATCTAGCATTCGAGGACATGGCTGCTGAGCTTAGTGATAACCAACCGTGTACCTGTTGACATCAAAACTCAGAAACAAAAGCATATCACTCAAATTTGTACAATGATAAAAAGAAATATAGACGACAAATGAATTTTGATGAACATTACCGTTACACAACCCCATGGAGTGATCAATGTTTCTGAGAAGCATCACTGGAGTGCTGACCTTAAGGTGCAGTTTATGATTCGGAAGTCTAGAGCACTTGATCTCATTGAGAAATTCAGGAGTGTGAAGATCCTGAAGAGAATCATATCCAGCATCTGACGTGCACGCGGTATCCGAACTCAAATAAGTCCTTCCCTCAGATGAGTTCATCGAGCTCATGTACTCGTTAACGGACTCAACCACATCAAGTATGGGAGCGAGTATGGCTCTGTCCTTCAGGTAGCTAAGATCGTCACCTGCACTCCTAAACATCGGGTAGGTACTCTCAACAATAGTACCAATAGGATCCCCTTGTGGGTGTTGAAGAATATCGTCGGGGATGTCGATATCGGCACAACTGTCTTTCGATCCACCGACTGTACCATCATCGATGTTTGCAAGCCACTCAGAGAAGCGCCTAAACTCATCGTACTCATCACCCCCACCAAGGATTGGAAGCCTCATATTCTGAGTCAGTCTCAGAACGATACAATCGCGCCACAACTTGGATGAATTGATGGTGGCGTTGACTATGTCACTCCGACTGCCTTTAGGGACAACGAGTAGTATCTGTCTAAAATCCCCACTTAACACAAGACACTTGCCGCCAAATGAGAGATTTTTCCTCGATGGATCAACTACTTCCATTAAGGCACACAAGGTGTTGTCAAACGCCTATAAGCAATATTTGTTCTGTTGGTGTTATATACTTAAGCTTTGCTTTAGTGGATATTACACTTGTTATTTCTT
>CACSLK010028143.1:55015-65843 GCA_902706635.1 Striga hermonthica | reverse complement strand
GTAATTTCGACTGAAATAACTGAAATTAATTAATTCCGAAAAATAATATCGGAACTAAATATTATTATACTGATAAAAGGTCGGGATATTACACCATATAAATAGGAATTATTTTCAAACTTAAAGTATAAATCGTTTTTATAAATTGTAGGCTTAATTGCTAATAAATCCATGACTTTTTCGAATATTGCAATTATATGAATCACTTTTAAACTTGGCAAATATATACACCACTTTTACAATTTTTGGCAATTGTATGCACCGGGCCCAATTTCGGGCTTTGACTGCTGGCATGTCTGCTGAGTTTAAAAGTGATGCATATAATTGCAACTTTCAAAAATGTCATGGTTTTATTAGCAATTAAGCCAATAAAATATTTATTTGATTTTATTTTTACTATTTATTTTATTATGTTTTCTATCTTATATTATATTATCTTATAAGATAATAAATAAAAGATATTAAATATTTATTATATAATAATAATAATAATATAATGTATTACATTTTATTTTCAAACTTGTGAATATATGGACGCTACGTCTTAATAAATACAATCAAATTTTGAAGATAATGTATATCATATTAATAAGATATAAACTATAATAATTAAAATATAATAAAATAAATTATATAATAAAAATGAAAAATAAATTAAAATAAAGTAAGATAGATTATTATAGTATAGTGCATTTAAATTAAATTACATTAAAATACATTATTATATCTATTAATTCTAAAATTAATTATATAAATTTGGAAATAAAAATAATAATGATAAAATTAAATTAAAAAATAAATCAGATTATAGTGCACCGGTGAAAATTAAATAAGAATAAAATAATCTAACATAATAAAGTATAAAAATAAAAATCTATTTATTTTATTTATTTTACCACTTTTTATAAGTAAATATATTATTTATTATATTATCATATATTTTATTATATCAAATAATATAAGATGATATAAGGTAATATAATATGAGATAATATGTTTTTTATAAAATGATATAATATAAGATAATATATTATTTATTAATTATTATATTATATCACCTTATATTTATTATATTATAAAATATAATATTATATAATGTAATACATTATAATATTATTATAATATAATAAATATTCATTATCTTATATTTATTATCTTATAAGATAATATAATATAAGATAGAAAATATAATAAATGAAATAGTAAAATAAAATTAAATAAATATTTTATAGGCTTAATTGCTAATAAAACCATGATCTTTTCGTAAATTGCAATTATATGCATCATTTTTAAACTCAGCAGCCATGTCAGCAGTCAAAGCCCGAAACTGAGCCCGGTGCATACAATTGCCAAAAATTATAAAAGTGGTGTATATATTTGTCAAGTTTAAAAGTGGTGCATATAATTGCAATTTTCAAAAAAGTCATGGATTTATTAGCAATTAAGCCTAAATTGTAACGTTTATCCATGTTATAAATCGTTTTTACCATGTTATAACAAGTTCTTATATTTTATTTTTGGAAATAATAATATAATAAAATTAAATAAAAACCAATACAAGCCTCAACACAAATCCCCTTGAAATTACACTCTACCAAGGAAAAAAATACAACCACACACAAATACCCACCTATGAAGGAGATAAAACACTGAGATTAGAGGCCTAACTGTCAATTTTTTTTATAATCGATGAATCATGGGTGCGGTCTTACACAGCGAAGCGCACCATAAGAGGGTGAACCTAGGTGCACCATAGTGATGTTTCATTCCAAAACCAATTGATGATAGGAGTAGTAGTCCACTAGGCTTATAAACTAGACTCATTTACCCTATCAATCAATGTGGGACGACTCGCAAGTGATATTCCAACACCGACAACACGCCCCTCACTTGTGAGTCCTACATCAGCCCAAGCCTACAACCATGCCGGGTACATTTAATCATCATAAGTTCAAGCCTACAACCACGTCGGGTACACATTTTTTTTTTAAATCATCGCAGGTCCCGAATTAGACCCGTTCTGATACCATATCAAATTTTTTATAATCGGGGAATCAGAAGTGCGGTTTCACACAGTGAAGCGTACCATAAGAGGGTGAGCCTAGGTGCACCATGGTGAGGTTTCATCCCAAAACCAATTAGTGATAGGAGGAGTAGCCCACTGAGCTTATAAACTAGACTCATTTATATATCAAATCAATGTGAGACGACTCACAAATGATATTCCACCATGATACCAAAAACAAAGTAAAACATACACAACTACACTCACCTAACACAAAATAAAACATACAGAAGTTCTTATCATGTAGTGTTGTTTGGGCATATTGTGTTGTGTCATTATGTCAACTAGTATGGAACCCGTGCGATGCACGGGCTGTATTTATTTTGGGAAATATTAAAATATTAAAATATATTAATAAATAAAAGAGTAATAATTCGTAGGGAAATTGTCAAACCATAAAATGTTCCTCATAAAAAAAAAGTATATATTTAAAACTTTCTTGTACACAACATTATTTGTTTAATAACTGAGCAACTCATCGTCCCCACAAACTAATATTTTCAACCCTTTTCTATTACTTACACACGAAACAAACAACACTTCGTGACTAAAAATCGATTTCTGTAAGAACATGCTAACGTACAATAGACTCTCTTTATCTATTACTTACACGTGTAACGACAACATATAATTAATCGTGATCAGAACTCAATTTTTTTAAGAACATGTCAATGCGCAACTCTTATCTATTACTTACACGTAAATAACAACATATAATTGGTTGTGGTTAAGATCCGAATTCCTTAATAATAGCTAACACACATAAAGATTGACCCTGATCCTATAGATTCCTAAGCTTATAAGTAACTGGTTCTTTGGAACCTAAATGGAATCCTAATGGATCTTTTTATAATATGATAATTTACTTAGGCAGTCAGACAAATTAGCTGTTATTTTAACATCGACTATACTTGATTAGTTAAATACTATTCACTAATATTTCTATATTTTTTTATACAAAAAGACTGACCTTGACTGTTAAATAGAACCCCAAAATCAGAAGGAACTGGTGCTGCTGGAATTTAAATGGAAGTATAAGATGGATCTATTTATACGGTTTTTCTATGTAACCAACCGTTGGCTCTATAGTGGAGCCAACCTTCTTTGATTACTTAAATAACACTAATAATTTTATTAATATGGTATGGTTTACTTGTTGTATATAGAAGGTTGGCTCTGATTTCATAGCAAAACCGTCTATTTATAATATGATAATTTATACGGCAGTTGGACAAATGAGTTGTTAGTTTATTATTTTAATATCAAGTATACTTGATTACCTAAATAGTATTCACTAATATTTTATAGTTTTTTTATTTTGTTCAAAATTAACATTAAACATGTATTTTTAAAATATTAAAAGCACTAAATTATTATACAACATGTGTCAGATTATCTAAAATATTCTATATTATTCCTAAAAAATGTGAGGTCACCTTTCTAAATTATTTTATAAGTAATAAATGTCTAAAAAAAAGTTCAACGCCCACACATTTATGCACAACATGTTTAAAATATACAAAATACTACATGAGAATAATACGTATTAAAGTCTAAAAAATATTAGTAATTATATCTACAAAAATATGTATGAATAATACAAAACATTAAACATTGCATCACGATAACTTTATGAGAGAGATTATATATAGTAGATATAAAATATAAAAACATTAGTGATTAGACATTACTTCACGCTAATTTTTTCAAGCCGAACAATTTTTAATTGGATGTATGAGAACTTTTTATATATTTTCAAGCTGAACAATTTTTAATTGGATAACTTTCCTATTATATCTGTGACAACTTTTTATGTAGTAAATTTATATATATAGATATAGATTTTGCATAATAGGTTTATATTTCGTGTATACAAAAACAAAAAATAGATTTACTATACAAAATTTTGAATTTTTTTTTTTTAAAAAAACAATTGAAAAAAAACCAATAAAGGGAATTGGTGTATCTCTCAAAAAAAAAAAAAAAATTGTATATATCTCATATAAAATCGTTCATTTTCAAAATGCTACAATGAAAAACATAATTAAATAATAATATAAAATTTATATTTTGTGTATATGAATGTCAATCCAAATTGTTGGTTCTAATAAATATGATAGAATAAAAAAGAATCCTCACAAATGAGAATTCTAAAATTGATGCAATGCAAAATTAAATATTACTATATAATTGTTTTTTGTGTATCTAACATATATATTAATCCAAATCAATGATTTGAATAAATTTGTTAAAATAAAAAAAGAATCCTCAATAAATGAGAGTTCCAAAATCGGCTACATGTAATTATTTACATAATCTTTGCCTACAAAACCACTATCAGCGTAATTAAAGGAAACCAAAAATTGACTAAAACAAACATAAACCGAAAGCCGATTTATATGAAAATTATGCAATTAGTGATTTATTTTTTATTTAGATCATATTATATTATTTCTATTTATAGTAGGTAATTAATGTTTTAGGCGGAAAATGCTCATAAAATGTTCGGGTCTGAAAAAATCATTTGTTATGAAAAAACCTAATTGTAAACAATATTATTAGTTTGATTATTGGGCAATTTGTTGTTCCCACGAATTAATATTTTCAACCTTTTCTATTTGTAACACACGAAATTGCAACATATAAGTGATCATGACTAAAAACATGTTTCTTCAAAAATATGCAAACGTGCGAGAAAGACTGACATTCACTCTTGCTTATCGTCGTGACAAAATAAATGAATATATATCTCAAAAACTTAATCTTTGAAATGTAGTGATCGTGTGTTATTGTTTAATTTCGTGATTGATGGACTCTTTTATTAATTAGTTAGTTTGATTCAATATATAACGAATTTTGTTGTCAATCGTTATTAGAGTGTTTAAATTAATTTTTGTAAATGCATAAATGAAAAGAGACCTAAACTATGTAAAAACTTTCATCTTTTGAAAGCAAATAAATGTTAAACATTATCTTTTAAAATAAATAATGACAATGATTATAACATTGTATTGTCAAAACCGATAAGGTATATAAAATTTATTTTTCTTTTCAAATCGATAATGTAGAAAAATTATTCAATTGGTGAATAGATGAAATATACAAACCATAATTTTAGAAATTTGTTTAAAATTTGCTTAAAATGAATCCAACGCATAAATAATTTATTATTATATTATTAAATTGGTGAATAGATGATATAAACAAACCATGATTTTAGAAATCTGTTCAAAATTTTCTTTGGATTCATTTTTTTTTTTTTTTTGCATGAATCCAACGCATAAATAATTTAGCTTATTATTACATTATTAAATTTTTTGAGCCGTGTATATTATTAAATTAGGTATAAATCTTAGCATGCGATTTTTGAGGGAGTAAATTGTTTGTTTCCATGAGATTATTAAGAGAATTCTTTGTGTGCGGCAAAAAAAGGAGATTTAGTTTGGATTTTGATTCCATATTTTTTATTGTATTCCTAAAAAATAAAAAATCGGATAAAACATATATGTTAATAAATACAGATTTTGTTAATTTATTATTTTTAGGTAATAATTAATGAAATTGGCAGTAAAATAATTCTAAAAATAAAGTATATTAATCCTTATTATAGATGTAACATACCAGCCGATACCACGATGCCACCCCACACGATTAGCATAATCATATTTTCCAAAAATAACAGACCTCATTTCTTAGCTCACCTCCAGCTCCCAAAACTATAAAAGCCACTCGGATTCATACAACTGGAAATATGGAAATATTAATCAGGGTGATCAAGAAGGGTAGCTAAAAGAACACTATAACCTTCAAATATCAAATAAGAAATCTGTTTGATCACAGCCTATAACCCCCAAACAACCATATACAGACCACCAAATTATCACTATCACAGAAAAATAGAATGGAAAAAATTGCCTTCTGACATTATTTTCATTCACCAGTAGTTACCACACGAGCACTGGCCGTCTCTAAAATGATGAAACCTCTTCCCGTCCCTCACGATAATCTCCCTATCCTCCGCCCTCGACATGAAAGTAACTGCATTATGACAATCCCCACATATACGCAGGTTCTTGAAGATTCTAATGGGCACCCCTCGCGGGAGTTTGAGAAGCCCATAAACAACTGCAAGCTTCTCACTGTGGGTCGACAAGGCTTGCTCCTTTTGCTCCGATTCCATATCATGCAAAACAAACTTGGTATCCGGAACGTACCCCAATTTCCTTATCCTCAGCATCAAATCCTTGAGATACGTGTACACTGTTTTCACCTCTGGGTGCATTGTGTCGTCCACCAGGAACACGTGCACCTTGCTCTCGACCTCGAGCCAGCTGCAGCCAGGCTCCTTCTTCACCCCGCGGTCCCGCATCATCTTCCGCACCTTAGCCACGTCATCCCACCTACCAGCCGTCGAGAACATGTTCGCCAGGAGTATGTAGCTCCCATCGTGCTTCGGGACCATCTCAAACAGCCTCTCGGCGGCTTCCGCCCCGAGATCCATGTCCCCGTGGAGCCTGCACCCAGAGAGCAGGGCTTCCCATATGGGAGGGCCCGGCTCAAAAGGCATTTTCTGTATCACATCTCGGGCCTCGCTCAATTTGCCCGCCCTGCACAGCAGATCTATCAGCCGCGCGTAGTGGTCTTCGCCGGGCGTTATTTTGTATGTTCTACTCATGGACTCGAAGTGCTTCCGCCCTTGCTCGACTAGGCCCGCGTGGCTGCATGCCGAGAGGACGGTCAGGAACGTGACCCGGTCGGGCAGTATTTGCTCCTCCACCATCTCTTCGAAAAGCTCCAGCGCCTGGGCACCCTGCCCGTGCTGTCCCAAGGCCGACATCATCGCATTCCAAGAGACTGAGTCCAAACAGGGCATAGTGAGGAACATGCCCTGCGCAGCCTCCAGAGTCCCACATCTGGCGTACATCGTTATCAAAGCATTTCCGGCTGAAAGGCTCGACTCAAATCCAAGCCGGATGAGCTGTCCATGGAGCTGCCGGCCTTGCTCCAAGGAAGCAAGCACCCCACAGGAGGTTATGGCCCCCGCGAATGCATAATCACACGGCTCCAGCCCGTGCAACCTCATCTGATTGAAAAGCTTCAGAGCTTCTTCGCCTAGACCATGCTGCGCAAATCCCGATATCATCACAGTCCAGGACAGCATATTTTTCTCAGGCATTTTGTCGAAAAAGAATTTCGCCTCGTAAATTTTGCCAACACTCACGTGGGCTGATAAGATCGTGTTCCATGACACGAGGTCCTTGTTGCAAATGGAGTCAAAAATTATTTTGGCCAGGTCAAGGCTTCCCATTTTCCAGTATAAAGTGATGAGAGAATTATTTACGGACACCAAAAAGTCGCACGTGGGCTTTGGCTCTGTGCGTAGGATGCGTGCATGAATCTGCTTGCCATGAAGAAACAACCCGGCATCCACGCAGGCACTCAAAACATTCGAGTAGGTGAAATCATCATGCCTGATACCCAACGAATGCATCTTTCTAAACATCTCAAACACTTGAGACACCATTTTCTTGTGCACGTACCCGGAAATCATAGCGTTCCACACCACCACTAGCTTCTGATCTAGCCTGTCAAAAACTTCCTGGGCCAAACCAACATCCTCGTTCTTCACATAGCCTGTGATTATTGTTGTCCAGGATAATTCATCCCTCGCGGGCATCTCGTCGAACAGCTTCCTCGCTGATGCCATCAGCAAGGAAGATGACACGAGTGGCGATAGCATGCACTTGACGTAAACAGACATCAAAGCATTCACAACCGAGGTAACTGAGCTGGTACCGGACTTGATCACCACACAGTGCAGCTGCTGGCAATGGTGCTCTTTCTCGGCTACCAGCGCCAAAGCTGCAAGCAGGCTCGTGTAGGTGAAATTATCAGGTTTGAAACCTTCTTGCCTCATCTTGTTAAAGAGCTGAATGGCCGCCAGGCCGTCTTTGTTATGGGAATAGCAAGTGATCATGGCATTGTAGCAAACTGTGTCTCGGATTCTTAACGGGATACAGTCAAATATTTCCCGGGCCGACTTAGGGTTTCCAGAGGTGGAGTAGGCAGCAATCAGGGTGGTTCTCGAGACAACATCTGGGTGGGGAATTTCATCGAACAGCTTCTTTGCGTAGCTAATGTTGTAGGATTTGCAATAAAAATCGATTAGGCGGTTGAGGATGTGACCACGCGGCGAAAACCCAGAGGCTATCATGTGGGCGTGGATTCCAGCGGAGAGGGCGTAGGTGGAAGGGCCACGTAAGCCACAGAGGTGGAGCCTGGCGGCGTAGTCGCTGGCCGCCGCCGCGTTCAGGTCCGCCGTTCGGCGGAGAGGAAGGGTAGGGTACAGAAACGGTTTGGCGGCGGAACTTTTCATGTTGTCGAGGGCCGGACATTGAAGTACCGCGTTCGACAGAAAGGCGGCGTGACCACCGTCGATGCAATATACTGCTGTTTTCGTAATATGGGAGGTGGCGGCAAAGCGGTCGACCAATAATTTTAAAGGGCTAGAAAATGTGATCAAATGTTGTCTTAAAATTATATTTATAATGCCTACATTATTGAAATGAATGTTTTTCATCAACACTTTCTCCACGCTCTATATTATTGATAAATAGAAGATAACTAGTACAACGCCCGTGTATTACACGGGTGCTTGTTAATTTTTTTCTTAAAATCTAAAATTACTAAAAATAGATAGTTGAAAATTTAAATATATTTTAAATATATTTATATTATTTTATTTAGTATGACATTTTTTATTTGTGTGACTTACTTGTATTACATTATAATAATTTTTTAATATACAACATATAACTACATTAAACATAAATATATCAATTAAGAAATAATTGTATTTTTCTAATGAATTTCAGTAGCTAATTGTTGGAAACAAATCAAAAGACAGTGATATATTAGTCACTTAGTTACTCACTATCTAAAATTACAAAGAATTAAAGGGTTATATTAGTACAATTGATATTAAAATATCTAAGTTAGCCAAATAATATTTATAGAATGCCCGAACCTAGATTATAAATTATTAATATATAATATTATTTGTCCAAACCTAACTACGAAGCATGATTCTTCGCCAAGTAGGATTCCGAAGCACCAGAAGCAGCCACGTAGGCTCAGCGCATTCTGGAATTATATATAAGGAGGATTATTCTTAAAATTCCAAGTTATATGGTTTTGATTTCAACAGTAAAAAAACCAATCAAAATCAAATTTAATTCAACTTTAATTCAACCCTACTATCTCTCATATTATCAATATAATTAAATAATATCAACCAATCATTTTTACACATCACATCAACTTTAATTCACTATTCATCCACTCACATAATTTTAACATCCACTAACAACTAACCATACCAAATCAACTGTAATTATTTTATTTAAATATTATTTTAATACATCCACTAACAACTAACCATACCACTTTTTTCAAAGTCAACTATAGTTAAAAAACAAATCAAATAAAAACTAGTTGAATCCATAAACAATCAAAACCTTAATAATTTAATTATTTTTTATAAGAAAAATATTTAGTTAATAGATAATATTGTAGTTAGATTATACTAATAGCACACCTGTTTTAAAATACAATATATAATAAAAAATAAACATATAAGTATTTATATTCGTGTAGAATAAAATTCTATGTATATATAATAAGAATTAGTATCATTTTCCAAAATAATAAGTCAAATCTTAGTCAAACTATCATATTATTAATTACATGCCATTTATGACAATTTTTTTTTTTTTACTTAAAAAAAGGGTAGCATTGAATATTGCCCTTTAAATGTGGAATTTGTTATCGAATCATTAAATGCATCCCTAACAATGTGGACTTTGTTCAATTACAAAATCAAAGTTGATGTTGTGAAAATGGTTCAATAAGTCGATAAGTTTTAAAAATTTAAAAATACAATCGTACAAAAAATCTCATCTTACAAAATCCCGCATAAAAAATCTCAAAATTATGCATGCATAAAAAAGTCTCATCGTAAGTTTACAGAATCTCATCACACAAATGTCGGTAAGTTTAAAAAATCTCATCCGTTTATAACAGATTTTTTAAAAAAACTATTGTAGGTTTTTTTTAATAGAAAAAAAGGTAACACACTCTAATGTCTCATTAGCTACATAAATACTTTATGTATTTTTTTTTTTTTTAAATACATTACTAAACACACTCTAACTACTAGTATTTTTTCAAATATTATTAACTTATATAATATTTTAGATATTTTAAACATATTTGGGCAATGATTAAGGATTTGATGTTGTGAAAATGGTTCAATAAATCGATAAGTTTTAAAAATTTAAAAATACAATCGTACAAAAAATCTCATCTTACAAAATTCCGCATAAAAAATCTCAAAATTATGCATGCATAAAAAAATCTCATCGTAAGTTTACAGAAAATCATCACACAAATGTCGGTAAGTTTAAAAAATCTCATCCGTTTATAACAGATTTTTTAAAAAAACTAGTGTAGATTTTTTTTAATAGAAAAAAAAGGTAACACACTCTAATGTCTCATTAGCTACATAAATAATTTAAGTATTTTTTTTTTTAAATACATTACTAAACACACTCTAATTACTAGTATTTTTTCAAATATTATTAACTTATATAATATTTTAGATATTTTAAACATATTTGAGCAAATCTTCTTCTTCGATCAAAACCCTCATCCCTCAAACAGTCGCCTTCCGATTTGCAGGTCGGCCTTCCACAGCGGTCACCG
>CACSLK010028143.1:34616-47497 GCA_902706635.1 Striga hermonthica | reverse complement strand
TATATATATATATATATATGGTGGATGCAATGAGACCACTCCTTAAAATGAGTATGTGAGACTCAATCTAAGCCACTCATTTTGTCTAGATCAAGTATTCATGTTAATTAATTAAAATATACATTAAATAAATAATAAAATAATTATTAATTAACTCCGGCGTTGACCGTTGACTTCCGATGTTGGCCCGTTGACCCTAGCATGCAGTATGTATGAAGTAAATATGCAAGGGGTATGAATTACACATGCAATCCTTATGAACTAAATATGTACCAATAATATCAACTAGCATGCACCTTATGAACTACATATGCATCTGTTATGAATTAAATATGCAGCGAAAATGCTATAAAATGTGCATTTTATTTATTTAATATAAATATAATAATATAATAATTTTTTTATATAAGTAATTCAAATTTACATTGATTAATATAAGTCATTGATCTACACAAATTTAGTTCTTATTAAATGCATATTTAGTTCATACAATGCAAATTTAGTTCTTACGAAATGCATATTTAGTTCATGTGAGATCCAATTTATCTGTGTAGATCAATAACTTATATTAAAGGTTTTATAAATAAAATTAATTACATAATAAAATCATTAATTATTATATTAATTTAGTTACATAAAATGTGTATCTTATTGCATATTTTTGCTGCATATTTAGTTCATTCATAATGCATATTTATTTAGTAAAATGTGCATATTTAGTACACAAACAGTGCATACATAGATGATATTATTTGTGCATATTTAGTTCATAAGGATTACATATATAATTCATATCTTATGCATATTTACTTCATATTAAGTGCATAGTACTGGAAGCATATTTACTTCATACATAATGCATATGGGGGGTCAAAGGTCAACGCCAGAAGTCAACGGTCAACGACGGAGTCAACGGTCAATTGTCAAAATAATATTTAAATAATTCAAATAAAGAATTAAATAATAAAAATAAAGAATTATTATTTAAATGAAGAGTTAAATCTTTGCCACACACCTTGTACCAATCTAGTGGCTATGAATGAGTCTCACATTCACACTTTTAGAATGTGTCCTCATTGGAATCAATTTGTGTATATATATATATATATATATATATATATATATTAAAATAGAATATGATTTATCACATATTTCTCCCCCAACAATGCTAAATACATACAGTACAATAGTTAATAGAAATATTAAATACATATCATAATGAGTTAATAGAAACAATGCAGAATTAAATATCATCTTCAATTTTTGTCTTAATCTCAGTTAAATATAAAATTCTATTTTATTTGTTACGACTTGCATTAATCTCGATTTGCATTTGTAAAATTGAATGTGGACATAAATGTGCATTATGTGTGGATTTGTTATGCCTACAAAATTTGCTTTTGAGTTAACAATTTTGTCTTAATCTTAGTTAAATATAAAATAAATACCATTTTATTTGTAAAATTGATAAATCTGCATATAATGTGTAATTGCATGCGCACACAAATTCTATTTAGGGCAACTAAAAAATAATAATATTTTTAAAATCATTTGTACTCAATACTTAAAAATAATAATAATAATTTTAAAATTTTTTGTACTCAAATTTTCAGATACCGTCATAATCATGTCAATATTTATTTTATATATAGTATGTAAATTTTCTCTAAAAAACTTTATAATGTATTTATTTAGACTTATAATATTATAGATATTTTTATATAGTATTTTATCATGTTATATTCAATCTATATATACATTTACATATACACATATACATATTAAATTTAAATATTTTTAAGAATGTTCCACAAAAGAAAAAAAAAAAAAGGTTTAGAAAACATCTTTCATACAAAAGTGAAAGTTAATATTTTAGACATGTTTTCTTTCTAAAATAGTTTTGAAAAGTTGTAAGTGACTTCACATCTTTTAATAACAATATAGAAAATTTTAGATATTTTTACATATTTTAGTATAATATTTTAGGTGTTTGTCATACTCTAAACATACAAATTTTATGTTCTATTGTACAAGCTAATTTTAGATTGTCTATAATCTGATGTACGGTAAATTATATCACATGTTAACCGCACATCTTTAATTTATTTACCCTCACCTTTAATTTATAATATTTTTTCTTGCTTTTTTAAGAAATGATGTTTCCCACTTTTTTCATTGGGTGACTCGAACTTAAGACTTATTTATAATTATTATTTAATATTATTTACCCTTACATCGCACGAGATACACAGTAGTAAATATAAAACAAATAATGAATAACAAGGAAAGTGTCAACTATATAAAATGACCCACGTTTTTTACCCCCAAATTGTAAAAAATAATAATCATTTTAATTGCATTATATCTAACACAAATATCATTTTTTTTTTCTCGGAACGATAGAAATATTATAAATGAAAACACACAAATGTGCAAAGTACAACACATAGCTGAATAATACAATCAACGACTGAAAAAAGTGGGAGGACAGGCCAGAGACCGCCTAGAACCGCAACTAGCCAAGCTAGAAACCAAAAACAAGACTCAAACAAAACCGACACTACAACACAAACAAAGAAACACAAAGCTCCCCACGGGAGAATATGGAACGTTCCACACAGGAGAATACCCAAACACAGCTGGGCTTACACAATACAGGGGCCAACGACCCAAACCAAAAACACCTAACGAAAACAACACAGACTCAAACAACACAAAGCAGGATAAAAACTAAATAACAATGGGCCTGCCCTTTCGCAGAAACAAGCGAGCTGAACAACAGAGAAGCAATCAATCTCCAAGAAGGATCCCAAGCCCGAGATGCCACTTCTGAAACTGCAGAACCGCCTATACAGAAGCCTAACCCAAACCCTGAATCAACTCGGAGTCGACCCGCCTCCAACCAAGAGAACAATGAGACCATCTCCCTGAGCTTGCACTGCCCGAACTTGTCTAACACCACTAGCCAAGCTCAGACGCGCCAACACCCTACCAACACCAACACCAGATGATCAGAGGGTTAGAGAGGCTCGGTCCTGCAGCCCCGACTTCCCCAACGCAAGACGTCATAGCCGGAACCCCGTCCCATCCGCAGACCAACAAACCCGCAAAACACCACCGCAAAGAACCAGCGACCAACAACCAAATCCCATTTGAAGCCCCGCCAGAGAAGGTAGAAACGACCGAGAAAAACTCTAATCATAGATAAACGTAGATAGAGAGAGAAAGGGGCTTACCACCATCAATCGAAGTTCCACCTGTGACCGGGAGGTAACCACCTAACGCAGAAAGAACTCTGACTTAGGGGACGACTCCTCGAAATTCAAACCCGCCAGCGATCGAAGGGCGGACCACTAGAGGACCGCAATAGCATCGGGGGAGGACATCCTGGACAGGCCAAACGGTCAAAGGCGAAAACTTTTCAGGCCCCGCTGTCACCGAGGAAGGTTAGTCGACGACAATTTGATATTTGGTCGCGAGATAGGTTTTTGTCGCAGAGATAAGAGAGGATTTTGGGGGGCACACAAATATCATTTACAACTCCGCTAATTTGATTTTATATTTTTTTTCTAGAACGATAGAGAAATTATATATAAGCAACCAAGAAAGTGAACAAACTTTCGAATACAGACCAATCCCAACGAGATAATAACACCAACTACTAAAAGAAAACATGAGAGGACACGCAAACATGCGGCCTAGAGACAAATTAACCAAACAATACTAGAGAAGGATCTTAGAGCCACTGCAATAAAGCCTAGCCTTCAATCAATCTCCTTAAAGAAGCCTAACAAAACAAAGAAAAATAAAAAAAGCACCAACATCAAGAAGAAAAAAGAATAGACAAAGACAGATAACCACAGAGGTTATCCCTTCATAGCAGCTCTGAACTCCAACCATGAATAATGAGTTTTGGCTATCACCTTCTGGATAGGCATTTTGATCTCCTCAAACATCCAAAGATTTCTTGACTTTCACAACCACCATAGAAGGTAGGTTGTAAGCTGAATTCCGTCCTCAACAACCATAGTATGTTTGATAGTACAAATCTGTGTCCACCAAGTTCTGAAGATACATCCCTCTATACTTACACCATCCTAAGTCAAGGGACTAAGTCTCCACATCAATTTAGCTCTAGGGCAATGGAAGAAGGTATGTTCAACTGTTTCAGAAGCTTCACCACAAGAGTGACATAGAACATCAACTGCAACTCCTCTTTTTACCAAGTTAGCATTAGAGCCATTAATACATTTCCATAGGAAATGTTTAAGAGTGCCTTTTATTTTCAAATTCCAAGTTCTTATTATGGCCTTCCTAAGGAGATGGGAGTTGCGACTGCAGTTACGGACATCATATCCAAGTCTTTTGTGATTTATCAGAAATGCATAGGTAGATGAAACAGAGAAGTTCCCTTTTTTATTTTTCTAAGCTCCAGTAGACACTGTCATTTTTAGAAGGATTAAGAGTCTTGATGCTGAGAATAGCCTTGTTGTCCTTCTCATTACAAAAGTTTTTCACCAGCCAAGAGTTCCAACTGCGGCCATCCTCTTACAATAATTCATTAACCCAAGTAATGTGACCTTGTGCAACATCCAGCAGAATAGGTTTAGCCAAAGGGAGATCAGACACCCAGTTGATGTCATTGATTTTAGTGGCTGCACCATTGTGGATCTTTGTTTTGAGACCCTGAGCCAGAGTAGGGAGACACTCTATCCAGGTATTCCAAAGCCAAGAACCATTTTGGGTTTTAGAGACATAAAGAATGGAGCAGTCATGATAATATCTGTCCTTGAGCACTCTACTAACAAGCAGGTCAGGCTGAGATACAATCCTCTATAATTGTTTACATATTAGGGCTTCATTATAAGAACATCTTTGAATCCAATGCCTTCAGTAGCCTTGGGTAGAGTGAGCAGTTTCCAAGCCTTCCAGTGAATGCCTTTTTCTTGAGATTCACCTTTACTCCACCAATATTGGGCACTGAGGCTGTAAATGGCTTTACAGATAGCTAATGGAAGCTTGAAACAAGACATAGTGTACACTGGTAGAGCATTGATGACAGCCTCTAGAAGCCCTTCCTTACCTGCAATGGAAATCATCTTATTCTTCCAGTTCCAGAGTTTGGCTTTGGCTGAAGCAGTGACATAGGAGAAAACTTCAATTTTGGATTTGCCAATTCCCAGGGGCAAGCCAAGATATCTTGTGGAATTATGCAGTTCAATCCCATTCATGACTGTACAGATTCTCCCCTGGATGTGAGAGGGTGTAGTTTTACTGAAGAAAGCAGAGGATTTCTGTAAATTCACCCTTTGTCCAGTGAGCAATGTTGTGTACAAATTTTTTTATTTTACCGAGCACCGAATTAAATGATTCGTTTCCCGGGTCGATCTCTCGAGGAAAACTGTTCGGAATTTAATATTGATGTTGATAACATATAAAATGAAAATAAAGCCTAAACATTCTAATCAAGATGAATTGGATAATAATTAACTAAAATATCAACTAAGAAATAACATAAAATAATAATCTAGCTAAAAATATAAACGAGACAATAATAAAGAAGCTAGGGAATCGGGAATAAATCGCTTCCAGTTTTACACTCATTCAACGGCAATCAATAACTCGGTTAAATAGTTCAACTAACCAACTCATTTAGCGGTTCAACCATACTAACTCTCGTAATATATGGAAAAACATAAATGAGCAAATTAACGAAACAATTAACGCATAGACAATACGTCTCCGAACATGTCTATTCTAAATGAGCCAAGTTCTATCAATTTCTCCCCTCTCGGTTATGAAATCGATTATTTTTACAACTCCTCCCCTCTCGGTTCTACAAGTTGTAATTCACAAAATTAACAAACTTTAACTTAACAAATCAATATCAAGCACAAATCAAAGTGTCACTCTTTGATTATATCATAAAATTAACCTAAGTGTCACTCTTAGGTTATAAAGATTTACCAAGTTTAATTTATCAATTCATGATTAAAACAACTCATCAAGATGGAGTTATCATCATGCATATAAACGAGATCAAACCAAAATGATTATCCCCTACCCCTAGCTAAAAGATTAGCTACATATAAATAAATTCAACACAACAAAATATTTCTCCTAAATTAACCATTATGCATGAATTAATTTAAAGAGAAAGTAAACTTACATAACAATCTTCAAATGTTGAATCCATATACAAGCTTCTCCAAATATAACATACAATAAGAAAAGAAAATAAAAAGAAGAAGATGAAGAGGGAAGAGGGGAAGAACCCCCCTTGGTTCAAGCTTGCATGGAAGGTGATAAATTACATAAAATGTTGGATGTTCTAGCTATTTATAGAAATATAATCAAACACACTTCACCAACATCAACCACAATTCACCTAAAAATCAACCACAATTTAACTACCAAAGAAAAATGGAAGAAAAGGTGAAAGAAGATAGGAAATTTGAGAGAAAATGTGAAATTTTCGGACAAAATCCGAGAGGGTATTTTTCCGCGCGCATTCGCGCACATCTCGGTCGGCTTTGCTTCTCGGGCTCGTTTTGGGCTCGTCCGAACTCGGAATTGAGTGCCGTTTTTTTCTATGCGTCGCTAACGAACCCCTCTATCCAATGATGCTTTCAAACCACACTTTTGCCCAGAGTACAAATTATGTGGAATTTCCAATCTTTAAATGGTCGGTAATTTGCGCGGCTTCGCGTTTTTGTTCCGTCCGGATTCATCCGAAATCGAAATCACATTCCGGTTTTTCCTATATGTAGCCAATACGTCCATCTACATAACCATGATTTCCCTGTCCATGTCTTTCTCTCACGGTGCCTTCGACCTGCAAATGAAAAACAAGAAGAAAAAACGGGAAAAACACACGAAAAACACAAAGAAAACCAAAATGGAACAAAACACATAATAAAACACAAAACGAACTAAAAACTCACGAAATGACGTAAAACGAGGAAAAATGAGGGGAAAAGAAGAACAAAAAATATAACGAAAATGCAACAAAAATGGTACAAACAAGCAATGTATATCTTTCAAGCAAATTCATCAGCACTTGACCTTGGGAGACCTCTGCTTTGCAAAAAAAATAGAGCATCGTCTGCAAAAAACAGGTGAGATAAGGCAGGGCCATTCCTTGATAATTTGATGCCAGATAAATCACCTTTGTTCAGGGAATCCTTGATGAGAGCAGATAGGATTTCAGTGACAATAATAAACAGATAGGGGGACAAAGGGTCCCCCTGTCTGATTCCCCTGGAAGGATAGATCACCCCACTTAAAGAACCATTCACAGCAAAAGAGAAGGATGTGGTTGAAATGCAGACCATGAGCAGCTTCACAAAATTCAAGTTGAACCCCATTTGAATCATGATTTTCTCTATACAGACCCATTCTACCCTATCAAATGCTTTCATAAGAGCAAGCTTTAAGGCCATAAAAAAGTTCTTCCTTGTTCTGTGTCTGCTGAGAAAGTGAAAAACCTCCTGAGGCAATATTACATTGTCCAGGAGTTGTCTATCCTTTATAAAGACTGATTGACACACACTGATACATGAAGATAAGCAACATTTTAATCTTATGGCCAGAAGCTTAGAAAGAACTTTATAGACTACACTGCAAATAGAGATGGGTCTGTACTGACTGAGAGTTGAGGGAGAGTGACATTTTGGAATCAGAGTCACTATTGTGTGGTTCCAGTACCGCAAAATCATACCCGAGTTGACGAAACTTTGGATGGCCTCAATTAAGTCTCTGTGAATAATGTTCCAGCAGTGTTGAAAGAAAAAGGCAGTCATTCCCTCTTCCCCTGGAGACTTGTCAGGATGAAGGGTGAAAAGTGCATCCTTTATTTCATCATCTGAGAAGGGAGTGAGAAGCTGCTGGTTCATATCCTCTGTGATAGACCGAGGAATAAGCTGCAAAATGGATTCACCTCCACAAGATCCTTCTGTCGTGAACAAATTTGAGAAGTAGCTTGTGATGTGGTCTTCTATCTCCTTTTGGGAATTGCAGATTCTGTTGTTGTCTGTAGTGAGCCTAGTTATAGCATTCAGCCGCCTTCTTTGGATGGTATAGGCATGATAGAATTTGGTGTTGGCATCTCCCTCCTTTAGCCACTGAGATCTTGATTTTTGAGCCTAAAATTTTTCTTCAAAGGCATAGGCTTCATCAAGATCTTTTTTCACTGAGTCCCATTCTTCCCAATTCTCATGTCTGCCTGCAGTTCTGAGAGTGTCAAGCTTGGAAGACAGATGAGCAATCTTTTCTTGATTCTGAGATTTGAACTTGGAGCTCCAAATAAGTAATGCAATTCTGGTCTGCTTTACTTTCTCTTTCAGTTTGTAGAAAGGAGTACCTGCTTGAGGTAAATTCCAGGCATTCTGAAGCACTTCCTGAAAACCTTCAATTGTAATCCATCTTCTATCGAAGTTGAACCTTCTTTTGAATTGTGATCCTGAGAGCCTGAATCAAGAATGAGCAGAGAGTGATCTGATGAGGATCTGATTTCATTAAGAATCTTGGCATGAGAGTGGGTACTGAGCCAGTCAAAGGATGCAAATCCCATATCAAGTTTTTCTTCTACAAATCCTTCATTCTCTCTGTTATTCTCCCAAGTGAATTGATGACCTTCCATATGAATTTCTTCCATATCCATATTAGAGATAAATCTATTAAAACTATCAAAGCTTCTGCCGCTTCTGATTTTCTCTCCTTTTTTTCTTCATTGGAACAAATAGCATTCCAATCTCCAATTATGAACCACAGATCCCCCCAAGCAGTCTTGTCTTCTTCCAATTCCATTCTCTGAGCTTCTCTGATGTTTCTGTCTGCATTCATGTACACAAAAATACCCCAGCCTTGCTCCATTCCCCCCAATTTGTAATGGACTGCAATGTAGAACTCTTTGGATACTATTTGAATGATTTCCACCTCTTGATGCCAAAGCAATAGTAATCCCCCACTGAGACCGTTGGGGTCAACTATATGATTTCTGTCCCCAAATCCCAGCTTCCTACTAGTAGATTTATCAAAAGCACCATTATTTTTGGTTTCTGAAAGGAAAAAGAACGTTGGGTGGAGAGTCCTAAAAGACTCTTTGATTTGGGAAATTGTAGAGGGCCCACCCAGCCCTCTACAATTCCACACCGCAGCCAACATTGATGGGTTGGGTGCCAATTTAGGCTGGCATCCCCCAGCTTGTTTGATGTTACTTCATCTCTCACCTTGATTGATGTTTCTTCCTCCCTCACCTTGTCTGAAGTGACCTTGCTTTTTTTCCCTTTGGATATGTTTGCAACCTGCTCTTCCTCAGGTGACTCTTCAAAAATGATGGATCCCCTTTCTCTTTTAGCCCCTGATATTTGCTGATTATAAGACATTGGTTCATCTTGTCTTGGGAGCCTTCTCACCCTAGAAGATGATCTCTTCCATGTGCTGCTTTTAATCATCATCAAATCCTGAGCCTTTTCAGTGTTCTGATTTGGGAGAATATAAGAAGGTAATGGGGTTAGTGGAGCTTCCAATTCCATTAGGTTGACTGAATCTTGATATGGGAGGATAGATGTGATGATGTCCATGAAAGAAGATGGTTGTAAGGTGTCTTGCTCTGGTAATGCTAACTGAGAATTAGACAGAGGTTCCGGAGTGTTTGATGTAGAAGCAACTGTATCTTGGAAATTAGTCTCCTGCAATGATTTGGAATTGAAAGAGTTCTGTTGTCTTTTTGAATGAGTGGCTGAAGGACTAGATGGCTGATTTGAGTTGGCTACATTGGGGACCTGCTCTGAAGAGGGGGATTTTCTGGAGTTTGAAGGACTATTTTGGAGCCATGAAGGAATTTCTTTAGCTTTGATCCACTCCCCATATTGGCCATCCTTCAGCTTGTGGATTTTGATGTCTCCGAGTCTTTTACTGCAGCTCTTGTCTAGATGGCCAATAGTACCACAGTAATAACATAAATTCACCAACCATTCATACTTGAAGCCAACAGTCACTATCTGCTCCCCGAGTCTAATTTTGGTACATCTGGGCAAGGGTTCATTAAGATTAATCGACACCAGGAGTTTAAGAATTTTACCTCCATGGGGACTAGTGTTAATGACTACTACATTATGGACTTCTAGGAAGACATTGCCTAATTTCAGCCTAACTTCTGCACTCAACCAATCAAGAGGGATGTCAGTCATTTGAGCCCAAAGATTCAGAGAACTAAAGCTTGAATGAGCGCTATTCAGGCCTCGTTCCCATTCCATCAGGATCAAATATTGGTTGTCGTAAATCCAATTTGTCGCACTGGCCACCTTCTTCATATCTTCTTTATTATTGAATATAAACTGGAAGTAGTTAGGGTCCAGCTCCTTAATCTCCATAGGCTTCTAGAGTTTCCAGATATTGTTCATGGTGCGTTTTATCCCTATCCAGCTGGCTTGACGGTCGCCGATGATTTTTCCGAAGAGACTACGACTACATTCTTCGGCACTGATACGAATATCTTCTGGAATAATGTCTGTAACAAGCGCTTCCTTGGCTGATATCGAAAAGCCCTGGAATCGATTGGCTAGGTCTTCTTCCCTTTCAACATTGCTTGAGTTCTCCATCGTGACTCAAAACAACAAAAGAAAAACACGGCCATTCCAATATATTGGATCGATCAAAAGAAACCACTGCAACTCCAATAACTGAGATTGACGGTGAATCAAAGAGAATTTATCGGTCCCATAAGAGAGAACTGAGAGCGCCTTTCAAATATTTTCAAACATTATTATATTGAAATTATATTTTGCCAGACTTGTCCTTGACAATCACCGGATCGTTCCCTATTGATATCGGGCCGTCTTGGACTCGTTGTGGACTCACCGTAACTCCCCGAACCACCTGGATCATGACTGGACCACCCTTGGACAGTTTTGGGCACTCTTGGGCTGATCCTGCGAGCGCTGGGCCGCTACAGGTCACTAGGTCGTGCGCTGCCATCGTTGGGCTACAACTGGATGCAGACTTGGTTGTAGAGGTAGGCTGGAACACTGGGAGATGGGTCAGACTGTACGGGCTTCGCGCAGGCTAGCTTTGGCCTTCGCGGGCTGGGGCTTGTGAAGAAAACGAGCTTCGGGGGCCGCACACTGAGTCTGCCTGCAGATTGGGCCGCGCAAGATTGGGTCGCGCACTACTGGGCCTCATCCACTTGCGTCTAGGCCTCTCCACGCGTGCGTTGGGCTTCTCCATTACCTGGGTTGTGTAGCAGAAATTGGACAAGCAATCTGGCCACGCGTGATTCCATCTGGCGTGCTATGGCGGCGTGTGGCGCCAGCACTGGCGCGTCCGACCAGTCTGGTCGCCAGAATGTGACCGGAGGGACGCCGGAGGTCATCGATCATCGTGTAATGGTCACCGGATAAATCCAACGCATCCGATTAACATAATTCTCGCCTTTTGTGAAAAACGGATAACCACGCGAATTACAAATAATTTACGGGGTTGAATATATATATAAATTCGCCATGAATCACCTCAGATCTTCTATTGTATAACTCGACATCGTCTCCGATCATCAGGTGGGCGGTGAAATCTGAGATATCTCTACTAGAATTACTTGGAGAATAAGAAGAGAACACAAGAGAGAGAAGAGAGCACAAAAGAGGGCGGCGTGCGTCTCCCAACGTCTCACACGTAAACAATAAAAACTCTCTACTAATCTCAAGAGATGTGATGTATTTATAAGCTACAACAGGACCTTATGGAGGTATGAAATTGGGCTTTTTCGATTTGGATTAGACTATAGGCCAAGCCTACCAAACCCAAATAGGAATCATACATCCACTCCACTAAAGTAGTATTATTGAATCAACTCCCACTTTAATTCCCAAATTATATTCGAGTCTACAATAATAATTACTCAATTTATCTCTCCGCGTTTAAGATATAATGTCCATCAATTAATTTAATTACTGACAATTATATTAATCGACATCTATAACCGAGACTAGTACCACTTATACCATTATTATTATGTCAGAATAAATTCCACTGGCCAGATTTAACATAATAATCCTTCACGAGCTCATCTCGGGGACATCATCAAACTATCGCAAACGGTGACCGTAAATATTATAACAACACATCGTACATACAATAAAACAGTAAGTATATTGATCCAATAAACTGAATTTCACCCAAATGAATTAAAGTAATAAATACTGCATGCACATGCCTGTTTATATCTTACGGGTTAAGAGTACGCAGTAATTAACCCAGGGCTAGTTCGTTTACAACGATCAGTATAAAATGAACTTTTCCTCTCTGAGATCCATTCCATACACAAATGTACTAGTGCAACTAATCAGTCACGACCAACTGTACTGTTGATACTACAACCGTTCGGGTGGGGTGTTCATTTCCATCTAGGTTGTGAACCACTATTCTTGTCTGGCAAGTAACTGATAAAATGACCTTCTGCTAGCCCGATGACGACCCATTCTATCTAAGTGCAAAACAACAGAACATAGACTTGTTAATTAAACATGATTCTCATTCAAACGAGTTCAATGTAAATACATCAGTAGAGACATAAAAGTTGTGGTCAATCAAATGGCGCCATGTGGAAATTAATTTATAAAAAAACAAGTCATATTTTCTATTTATATTTTAGGAATTTCCATATATATAATTTTTAAATTTAAATAGTTAATTAATTGATATTTTAATATTTTAATTTTTTCTCGGTAAATAAATCATATCTTCTAGAATATCTTGGAAGATTTATGCGGATCTAGAAGATCTGATGTGAATCATCGTGGATCAATAAAATCGCGTCCTACGATTCTTGAATTTGGTAGGATTCCCTATCCTACACCTATAAATAGGGACCCTCCCTAAAG
>CACSLK010028143.1:12869-34594 GCA_902706635.1 Striga hermonthica | reverse complement strand
AAAAAACACACACACACACACACATCATAATTCATATTCAAGTTCAAGAGCTTTAGAGAATTCTCTCGACGAGATTCAAGTGTTCTTGAAGATCCAAAGTCGTTCTTAAACATTCGAAGGAAAACTCAAGCTCGTTCAAGCACAAAACCGACATTTAATCCGGAAACAAGCTGTCAAGCCTCCGAATTGCGTTCATATTCAAGTTCATGTTCAAGAGTTTGGAGATTTTCTCGAAGAGATTCAAATGTTCTTGAAGATTTAAAGACGTTCTTGAAGATTCGAAGCAAGATTCAAGCGCATTCAACCTTAAGACTGGCGTTCAATCCGAAAACAAGCTGCGAAGCCTCCGAATAACATTAGTAAGTTCAAAAACCGACATGGAGAAGATTCAAGATCCACTTTACGGTGAAGACCAAAGATTCGTTGTAACGCTCCACTTTATTTTGACAAAAGTCAAATAGTCAACTTAAAAATTTTTAAAATTCTTTTCATAAATAAGTGGCGCTACTCAACATAAATTCATAAATTATCATCACATAAATTATACTCGCAAGTATCATAAATCATAATTCAACGTTCAACCAACACTTTCATAAATCCCAAGTTCATCAAAATTTTCAAATGGAAACATCTCCCAATCCAAGGTTTCAAAATCCCAGAGTTCGTAAATCGTAAATCATAAATACCCAATGTAATGAATCATAAATCCTCAGTTTTCACTGCATAATTAAAACCAGTGTTCATAAAAAACGTCAATAATCTAAAGTTCATAAATGTAAGCGGAAGCCACTAAATGATGTCAGGTCAAACTACCGACCACCACTCGTCTTTGCCTCGTCATCTGACACCCGCTTAACCTGCATCCATGAAGAGCAGGTGCGGATGAGCACAATTGAAATCTGTAGTGCTCACCACTATGCACATGAACAATAATAAAGTACGAAAAAGTAAATGGCATGGTCGCAGTATGAACATAAATCATTCAATATCCCATCTCCTATCCCAAGTTCATAAATATCTCATGTGCACACCTATAACAATAGACTACTGCTGACACACGTATCGAATGCCCTCGCTCGAACCTTACATCGATGCCCAAAAAGTAGGAGGCTCAACTGTCAGCACCTAGTACTTTAGACAGGTAATACATCAATGTTAGCACCTAGTGCTTTAGACATGTAATACACCGCTGTCAGCACCTAGTGCTTTAGACAGGTAATACATCGCAAAGGAGACTACCCCAAACGGGGTCCGTTCTATAACTATGGGGATAACCGTTCGACGGCCGGTACAACTCACATCGAAGGTTACATGTTCACATGCATACATTGATCATACCCATATAAATAAACATTATCACTCATGGCATAGATAATTTAAATAAAACCCACCTAGATTGAAGCAACAGATATCGAGGAAAAAACAGGCCGAGAACACAACTCGTCAAACACCTACATTTATTAAAAGAGTCCTATAAATAACTATCCGCCCCTAAGAATATCAAAGCTGAGGCACTTTAGATTCAAACCAACAACACTTAGTTCAACTTATCTCATACGAGTCACATAAGCATGCATTAAAAGGGTAAACACTATTTTCGAACATATAGCACGAGTTTTTTTTCAAAACTTAACCCATGCAGCGTTTTTAAAATCGACATAACTATCAGCACATAATTTGCATGAACATGATTCTAGTCTCAAATTAAACCTAAGGCGTGCATCTACATCTTTTATGAAGACATCGAAAGCAAATAAGGGCATGTAGCAGGAGATAACTCGATAAACAATCTAACCTATGTGCAGTCAGAAAAACTGGAATATTAATAATGTAGAGCCTCCGTATTTATCGAATAATTTAAGCTAAAGACCTCCAAATGACTTGATTTGAAAACTAACAGATAGCTAACTCGATTATTTACGACTTTGCCTAAAACCATATTGGCAAATAACAACATTATCAAAGAATTCAAACACAAAACATGCGGTTCATGAAATATGACAGAAACAAGTTCATGCTACAAACAGCACCTCAGTAAATCCCTCCAACTCATGCAACACAGCTCGGATCAGCATGAATCATACCTTATTAGAAATCTAAGAAAAAGATCTAGAACATTCATGAAGGTCACATTTTCATTTGATCACTTTAAAGTATGATAAACATGTCATACATAAAATTAGTACATGCTACCGGGTCTTATAAAGAACTGCTCGCGTGACAATTTTGTAAAAATCATAACTTATTCGTTTCAAATCGAAATCACTTGATTCCAAATCTCACTTAAAGAAAACAGAACAAGCTACATATTATATGAAGACCAGATTCCCATAAAACAAATATTTCATGGGTATTTCAGCAGTGCAACAAAACAATACAATTTCATAAATTCATGAATCTCCAAAAACCCCACAAAATATAACTCCTAATGTCTTAAGCATCACATAAAATCATGTAGACATCATCCTCATCACATATATCACACACATAATAAAAATATCAGCATGCTGAATGTTCTCATCAACACCGTATCACATGAATACGAACAATTTATACAAACACGCAATAATACCGAGTCCAGCATGCATGAATCATTAAAGCTTTAACATCAATCACATAAGCACATCAATTATACAGAGGGTAGACGAGTCTCGGTACCGTTCTCAGGAAAAGGTATGCTAAACAAGCAATGAAAAGGGCCGAACGGGGCTGAACCGGGGCTGGAAGCGCACGTGCGGGAGGCTTGTCGGCTTTGCTCGGCTCGCCAAGATTGGCTAACGATCACGAACAAGGGGCTGGTCGCGTACGGAGAAGCGGAACAGCGGCTCGATGATGATGTGATTGCCGGAATTGGTCCCGTGGCTACACATGGACAACAATTTCACAGGGAAGCGGGTGACGGGACCCGCCGACGGCTTCACGGGGTTGCTGGCAGCGAGAAGAACACGATCAGCGGGGGCCCATTGGCGATGAACGACGGCTCGTGAACAGAGGGGCACATGCGGGGACAAGCCGACGGTCGATGGGGCTGCTCGGGGCCTGAATGTGATTAACGACGGGATACCGATAATGGCCCACGATCGGGAAAAAATAAAAGGGACACGCCGGTGCTGCTGGACAACGTGAATAGCGGTCTGGTTCAGCAACAAAGGTCCGCTGAACGTTGCTCGCGGTTTAACAGGCAACAAAGAGAGGGACGACGGAGGCCTGCTTCACGGTGATCGTCTGCACACGAGAACAGGGACGGCGGAGAACTGCTCGCGGGGTCCGATGAGGTGCTGCTTAGGGATGTAAATGGGTCGGGTTAGGTACGGGTTTTGGCAAACCCGAACCCGACCCGCATATAATTTACCCTACCCAAACCCGACTCTTTACCCGACTAGTGATCTTTGGGTTTGGGTTAGGTTTTACCCGGCGAGTTAGTGGCTTTTTGTCGGGTTAACAGGTAACCCGAGTCTTAAATTTGGGTTTTAACCGACCCATCTCGTTTCATATGAAAAAATAAAATAATTTCACAATTAATTATAATGTAAGAAATAATTTATTAACTAAGTTTGACAATAAAAAACTATAAAAAATTGTATTATTTTTGGAATAAATGATGAGATATGATTATTTATATTTTATAGTCTATTTAATATTATAACATTTAAAATTAAGTATTTAATTTTTTTATTGTACAATTTTAAAAAAAATGATAATAAAATTATAAAAAAATAAAAATAAATTTAACCATTAATAAAAATTATAATAGATAATCTAATTTTTAAAAATAACACATGACTACTTTTACATTTATTATAAGTTATATATATATATATATATATATATGTGTGTGTGTGTGTGTGTGTGTGTGTGTGTGTGTGTGTGTGTGTGTGTATGTATGTATATTTATACATGATTCAATGGTTGCGGGTAAACGGGTAGGGTAATCGGGTCGGATAATGGGTTTGCCTACTATACCCGCACCCGACCCGATTCGACCCGGGGTTCGGGTGGCATAATTCTACCCTAACCCGACCCGAAACCCATTCATCTCGGGTTTACCCGACCCAAAAATGCGGGCAACCCGCGGGTAACCCCCCTACGGGTTTTATTGACATCCCTAGTCCTGCTACTCTCGGTTTGCTCTCGCCTGCGTGGGGTTATCTTCTCCGGCAGGACTCGAAGGGGGCGGTCGGTCAAGCTCCTGCTCATCTTCTCCGGCGAAGGTTGATGAACGGTTCTGAAATTCGAACAGGGGTTTGCTTGGTGGGTCACAGCTACTCGGTTTAAATAGCAGCGAGAGGGTGATATATAATATTTTCTTCTGTTACGATTATGCGAGAGAGAGATAGGGTGTTCACGAGAGGAAGATTGGGAGATTTCTCTCTTTTCCCTTTTTCTGCGAATCGATCAAGAGGGAGTGTAATATCCCGTCATGTTAATAATGTAATATCATGTTCCATAATATCTATTTTATTAAGCGTTATTGTTCGGAACTATTTAACCAAGTTAAGAACGTTCAAATTAATTTTCGAATGTCATGTTTATGTTCAGAATAATTTTCCGATAATTTATTCATGTCTAATCGCTCGATAAATAAGTTATCGAGCTTAATCATGTTTAATTAGGAAGTAATTGCCGTGTATTATCAAGTAGTAATGTTAATTGTTCTTATCTTAACCCTAAGCAAGGGCCATGCACGTCCATTAGCACGACATTGATTAATTAGTGCAAGCAAGTTTAATTAGCACTTGATCATTCTTAGCCAAGTGAATTTCCGAGAGTTAGTATTGTCTCCAAATTTTCACGTGAAAGGGTATCATGACATGTAAAACGTGGAAGCCTTAGGAGGCATTAGAAGTGACTAAACATGTTCAAGTATGAGTAAGCATGGTATAGGCCACCTAAGGCCTTAGACATTGAGCAAGTGGCGAGAAGGTATTGGCCACCAAGTTTTCTCTCCATTTCTCTCAATTTTTACCTTCGTTCGTCTGTTTATATAACCTGAAGTTAGAGTAAAATTTAGTTATTTCTTCAGAAACTACTAAGCAAATAATAATTAAGTGCTAAATAAGTTTAGGAGAGTTTTAACTATACTACATGCACGCACGCACGGGAAGAGGAATCACGCGAGACCTTGTTCAAATCTCCGAGAGCTTGTAGAGGTAACATCATGCTCCTCATTAATTCTTGTTAAGATCGTCATTTTAGAGTCACCATGATCAGTTCATTTCCTAAGAATCATGAAAAGTTGAATTATGTTCGGTTTAGGCCATGTTAGGCCGTGACCGAGTGAAGTTCGTTTTTACCCGACAACTCCCGAGTAAATCATGTTCATTTGATTGTTATATGTCAATTTATATTCAGTTAATTCATGTTAGTCGAGAAGTTTTGAAGTTTGGTCGAGAAACGGCCTAAAGCCGTCGGCAGCGCACGTAGCGCACGCTCACGGGCCGTTTCATATCTTATCATGTTATCTTTCATTGTGATCATTTTTGTTCGAGCGATTCATGTTCCAACAACCTTTAAATAGTGTATTATGGTCAGTCTCTTAAGATTGCTCGAGAAAAGTTCATGTTCAGTTGAGGGTCCGAACTAAGGCCGTCGGTTGCGCCTATCGTGCACGCCGTGGCCGATCATGTTTAATTAAATCAAAGTTCATGTTATTATTAAGATCCTTTAGACCAATTTAAGTATAAATATGTTACTCATGTCAAGTTATGTCATGTTGGTCGAAGTAAGTTGCCGAACGGCCGGCAAGGGTCGGTCTTGTGCACGCTGCCGCACACAGCGGCCGTGCATGCCGGCAGTCAGGCAGACGGGCGGGCACTGTGCGTGTACATCCAGCCGGGCGTCACGTACGATCTCTGTCCGCATCAGTCGTCGGTCAGCAAGTGCTCAGCGCACGCCGGCGCATCTTCACGCATGATAGTGCGATCAACTTCAAGCCAGCGGGCCTTGGCAGTGCCAGTTAAGCCCCAGTCGACGCTAGTCAGCGCCCAACCACGCGACCGAGCATCCAGTCGCCTGTCTGAGGAGCCGATAGCGCCCAGCAGTGCCCAGTTGGCGTCTGCCCGTGCCCAGTTCACCAGACCGCACGCCCGATCGCACGACAGCACGTGCGATTGGCCACGGTCGGGCCCAATTGTGTTTAGCTGCGCCAGGTTGGCCCGGCAGCAGGCCAGTCATTGGCCGATCACGACCGTTCACGCCAGTTAGCTCAGTCAGCGGCCGACTGTCCGGTCACGGCAGTCTGGCGGTCCGGCCAGTCAATAAACCAGTCGGTTTTAAATCGGTTTGGGTTAGCTTTCATATTGAATGGCTCGATTTATGATCAAGTAAAATTTTCAGTCAAATTCTGAGTCCGGTAATATTCAGTAAATTCATGTCATCCCGGTTTCAATATTTATTCGATTCCGGTTATACTGGTTAAGTCCAGACATCATATTAAGTCAAGTCGAGCATCTTAACAGTTAAATTTATTGAATCCAAGCATAGTACTTAGTAATTGTTTATATTATGTTACAGTTTGACCAGTTCACGACATCAGCACTTCCAATTTCATAACTTCAGTACAGGTGGGGACTCAGACTGGGTATTACATTGATTATAATTACGATATCATGTTCAAGGTATGTCAATTATGGTTCTGCTTAGAATGGATGTTGGCCGGTTCAGGTTGCCATAATTCCGTTCTGGGTTCTAGTGGCGTCATCTCCTACTAGTATGTGCACATGGATTCCGGCTGAGATTATCATTATCATTATTATTATCATGTTATGATGGCAGTCGGTAGATTCACGTGTCCTGGTCCGGTTTATACTGTTGACTAGGAAATTCACGGTTATGTTACATGGTTATGGTCATGATGTTGCTATTATGGTTACTGTTTACTTTAGTATGAGTTCCTACGGAGTACAGTGGTACTCACATCCCACTTTTATCATATTTTTCAGGTCACGGAGTCGGTCTGGAGCTGTGAGACTGACGGGTAGATCGAAGTTTTGATTGTACATATTATGATTACCACGCTATGTTTCGCTGATCACACTGTTTGTTAAACTTATCCTTTTTGATCCGATTTTACAGTCGGATTGTATATTATGATAAATCCGTTTTCCTTTAAAAAAAATTTAAACAGCAGTAACGGATTTCAAGGTAATGTAAATGATTTTAGTAGCACTCCGAATCACGATTTTCAAATATTTTAATAAAAGATTTTATTAAATACGTACTCTGATAATTAAAATAAGGCGGGGTGTTACAGGGAGAGAGTAGCGAGATATGATGAGAACGAGAGAAATACGTGTCTGCGCGTACAGAGAAGAAAAGAGGGACTCCGTACGATTTATATTCTTAGGGTTATTATTTGTGCCCTTCAAGATAGGTAAAACGGGCCGCTAGCTGGGCGGTGCGGGTTCGACAATTGGGCCCGTCTCTCTCGGGCCTTGGCGTGGTTCAAGGTAGGGTCTTCTCGGTTTACTCTTACGATATTTAAGCATTCGGTTCGATTCAACTGTTCGCGAGAAAAATAAAAATTCGAGCTTATCTCAGTTTAATGATTCAAACCAAATTTTTGAACGACTTAATTAAATTAAATCGAACGACCATTTTAGAATTATATTATTCACAAATAATATAATGACGATGGCTAAAATTAATCGAACATAAATAAATAATAATCCCACATAATTCACATAAATGCACATATTCGAACGGGGCGCTACAATCTACCTACTTTAAAAGGAATTCCTTCCTCAGAATTCGAAAACTGAAAACATCTAAACTCTGAAATACAACATCAAACATGAAGTTCGGATATCTCCTCCTAGTCTCGGTTTCAGTCTCCCCAGTCGCCTCGGACTTGTCGTGCTGGTTCCATTGCACCTCGACAAGATTGACTGCCCGGGTCCTCAGCTGATGAACCTTTCGGTCCAGTACGAACACGAGTACCTACTCATAGGTAAGGCCTCGCTCGACCTGCAAATCGACGAAGTCCACCATGTGCTCGGGGTCATGCGCTCCGACAACACAGACAGTAAAGCTAACCGGTAGGCCAAGTCTTCGACTCGTGCGAGATTCTAAAAGGGTCTGATGTAGCGAGGGCGAAGCTTCTCCTTCTTCCCAGAGCGAACCACACCCCTAAGGGGTGAGACCTTCAGGAAGACAGTTATACCAACATCAATCCTACGGTGAACACATACTCTCCACTCGAGACTTGAGACTCTGCTCGATAATGCAGCACCTCAAATCTCTGCTGGCTCGAGGGACATCCCTCACATGGCTAAGCAATAATCAACAAAACTCACTTAATCGAGAATTAAGTGATTTAGAGAGTTCATACATTGGTTCAATGGACCTTGGAGCTCTCGGTTCAAGGTTCAAAAGACAAGGTTCAAGAGGTTTTCCAACACATTTCGGTACAGAAACTGGTTGAACGGTTCAAAAACGCATCCCCGACATTCTGCTCATCTTTCATTGGTGTTCGATCATTCACCGAGCAGGTTCCGTCACCTCACTTCGAATGACGGTTGAGTAGCGACCACGTTCAAGAGCCGACGACCTTGACCGAGGAGAACAACCAGCGACAAAGAACTTCAGTTTTCTGGCGGCGGAAGGCGGCTAGGACCAGCGCTTTCGAGACGAGCAACCACCATCTGTTTCTTCAGGCCCGACAAATGGCTAGCAGCAGGTCTCGAGTATTCTTCTCAACCCTTTGGGGTCGCCCTATTAGCCCTCTCTCATTGGTGTTCGACCAGCAGTCGTACGAGACCTCCGAAAATCCACGCGTGGTGCACGCAGAAGCATTCCTTCGCCCCGAACAGCAGCGGCGACCACCATCTCCTTTTGTTGACGTACGAGAAAATCAAAGCAGCGAGATCCGAGAGCAAACAGCCCCTAGCCGCGAGCTATAGCCGAGCGGGTGATTGCGAGGGTCAGCCCGCGCGATCGAGCAACAGGTTCCGCCTTTCACCATCGATGTGCAGCACTTCGTCGGCTTCTAATCCCATTCGGGGCCCGTTAGCAAGGAACCTCAGCCTGTGAATCGTTCACACAGGTTCTCTCCTCGTTGCAACCATAGTCGTTACGTCGCTGAGAATGGTCGTGTTCGAAAAGATTCGAGCTTTTGAAGTTTTGTTCGTTTCTCTGTTGCCAACCGAACCGTAGGTTCCTGACGGAAGGTATTCGGTCGAACCTCATATTTATTATGTTAGTGCTGGTATTCGAATTCGTTGGAATTAATTCTCTTTCGGCAAACCGGGATCCATTGTTTCTAGTTGGATTAATCTTGGTTCGTTTGGTTGTGTTGACCTTCGTACAGATAAATACGTGAATATTGGAACTCTCTCGTTGTGTTATTGAGCCCACTTCTTTTGTTGTGTTTGTTGCTGATTTTGGTCGAATATTAGAGTCTCGTTTTGTTAACCGAGCCGTTTGATATTCGTTTAAGTATTGAGTTTGAAAATCCCGTTTTGAAACCTTTCGCTGATTGCTGTTTGGTTGCTGTTTTGACCTCTGAAATTCGGTTAAACGTTTTCAAACTCTTCTAGTGATTTGTAGTTCAGTTTGTTAGGTTTCATCTCCAACAAGACTCGTATAAATATCTATTTTGTGCTGAGAGTTATTGCCAAATTACGATGGTTGCACATCCAATTTTTCTAAATTTTTGATACTGCATTTAGCCTCTGTTCTTTGCTGATTTTGAGTTCTGTAAACTTGTTATCTCTTTTTGGAGTCTTCACAAAAATTATACCAGGTGTTATCTTTCTTTTGCAAAAATAATAGAGTACTTATCAATTTTATATTGAGAATTATGTCGAAATTTCGATCCTTGCGCAGTCAGTTTTTTGTTTTAAACGCAGAAATTTGAGTCTGTTGGTTTTGCAATTTTTGGCCTGTTTCTGGTTACCTGGAAATTTTTATGTCTTCATATCATATGTAGCTTTATCTCTTAGGTTTCAAATGGCATAAGATTCATTCAAATACCATCTTTACATAAAAAGTTACATCCAGGTTTTGATAAGTGCGCGAGCAGTTTTCTGTCAAATTAGACTGCAGTTTGTGGTTTAGTGTTGATCAGTTTTTACCCTTTTAACTTGCTTGTTTGCATTCGAGGTCTTCATGAAAAATATAAATCTATCTCTTGTCTTTCTGTAACTTTAAAAATCAGGACAAAATGTTTTCTACATAAAAAATTATCTTCGTTTTACTGGGGCTGCGCGTAGTAAAATTATCCGTTTTTCATCGACTTAGTTTTATGTTACCACCCGTCTGTTTTTGGGCCGTTTGACTTGTTTTCGAGCCAAACCATAATTTTAACCTCGTGACCATTATTTCGAGTATTGTACCGATTCTCTGAGAGTTCCAAATTCATCAAAATTCCATGAACCACTTAGTCGATAATGTTCGACTAAGTGAGAATTGTCGTGATTATTTCTAAGGGTCAAGATAATGTATTTACGAAATTATCTTGATCAAATGTAGGTGTTTGAGGAGTTGATTCCTTGACTTACGACCAACAGATTGTGTATTATCGTCGATTTGATTTCCAGGTGGGTTTACTTATTAAAAACTTTCTATGCCGTATATGTGTTTCCTTTACGTTGGGTTGGAATGATCTAAGTATGTGTGTAAACCATGTAGCCTGTCAGCGTGAGCCGATTCAGCTGTCGGTACAGTTGTCCCCATCGATGTAATATGGTTACCTTGCGAGGTAAGTCTCTGTAAGACCTAATGAAAGGCCGTGTCTTGTCGTATGGCACGTACCCCCATGATTTAGGTTAATGAATCCCCTTTCCGTGGTTAATGAAATATGTGTACACGTGGGTAGTATATTATGTTGTGATGTGATTTGGAGATGTGACAGATAATTGATTTATATTCATACTGCGACCATACTCTCTTGACATTGTTGTTATTATGATATACGTGCATAGTGGTGAGCACCTCGGTTTCCTATTATGCTCATCCCCACCTGCTCTTCATGGATGCAGGTTAAGGCAGATTGGCGCATGACGATCGAGGGACAAGTGGGTCAGTCATGTGTTTATTTCATTTACGCTTCCGTTTGAATAAATGAGGCCTTTGATGAACCTTTTATGTTGAGGCTTGTGAAAACCTTTTTCAAAACATATGACTTATTTTGACGTTGGGAATACTTGATGAACCTTTATTGTTGGATTTACGATGTTTGGTTTTATGAGGTTTAAATATTCATGTTGAGTATTTTGTCATGTGTTATGATTTGGGTTAATAAAAACCTTGTGAAAACCGAATAATGAATCCCCGTAGGCCCAAATACGACTTGGATTATGGAAAATGTTGTTTAAAAACCATTGGATTTCGAAAATGATCTTGAAAAATTGTTACTTGATTTTTGAAAAGCCCGGGATTTCTTTAAAATCAAAGTGGGGTGTTACAGTTTGGTATCAGAGTCAATCTGCGTTTCTGCAGACTGGTTTAAATGTGATTATGTGATTTTGACCTTGTGTTGACCACTCGTCTCCGTCATGCCGCACTGCTTAAAGGTATGTTTATATAAGTACCAATGTAAATACTTATAAGGTGAATTGTGTATTTTTGAATGAGTAGCAATGAGACTACTTGTGATGTGATATATATGTTATTTTTGGGCTTAGGAAATCTATCCACCTTAGGTTATGTGAACTCTAGTGTTTAACGTTGAACTCTAGTGGTATAGAGTTAAGTTCGAACTCTAGAGGTTCCTCGTTGTGAGTTTCAGTATGTTGTTGTCGAGTTAAGTTCTACCCATAGCAGTTCCCTTTCTATATAATTCTATTCAATGTCTCCGATTGAGGACCCAGTAAATGAGGACCGGGAATGTATTCGTTTTTCTTCGGACCCTTGCTAGGTTTCGAAAAATTATGAGATGAGTTGAGGTTTTATAGGCTGCTATTATTAAGGATGTTTATGGCCTCTGTCCAACCTCTAGTATCGTATCGTCTCTGATGTCCTAGTAAGGGGCGAATTCATGCCTTGAGATAGTTGAGGTTTAAGAGTGAGTGGGTATCTATGCGTTATCGCGACTCTTGGCGTAGCTTTTATGCATATAGATGTTGAAGTTATATGCATGATTATATGGTTGGTTAAATGGGTAAATTCATGTCGAGGTTTATGTTATATTATGTTAGAAATCATGCCTTAGGGTTTTAATTAAATGTTTAGAGAATAAGAATTTAAATGATGAAGTATTATATGTTGATGTCGATTGAGCATGCTGATATTGAACCCTCCTTTTTGTTATGTGTGTGATTTATGTGATGAGGATGGTGCCTACATGATTTAATGTGATACTTAGGCATTGAGAGTTATATTTTGAAGTGTCTTTCAAAATTCATGAATTATGGTGATTTTGCTGCATCTGATGTACTGCTATAATAGCCCTGAAGTAGTCGTTTTCTGAAGATGTGATCTTCATATGAAATAAAGTGTTTTCTTTTGGCTTTCTCTGGGCTCTAGAAGCATGTGATTTCGATTTGAAACGAATAAGTTATGATATTTGCAAAGTTCTCGCGCTAGCAGTTTTTATTAAAAACCCGGTAGCTTGTGTGTATATTATATTCGACCGGTTTATCATGTTTTAATGTGCTCAATTGAAATTTTGTTCTTCATGAAAGTTATAGGTCTATTTCATAGCTTTCTTTTAAGGTATGATGCATGCTGATATGAGTTTTGTAGCATAAATTAGAGTCTAAATGCTGAGATGCTGTTTGTAACATGAATTGGTTTCTGACAAATTTCATGAATCGAATATTTTATGTTTAAACTCATTTATAACATCATTATTTGTCAATATGGTCTTCATAAAAGGTGTAGAGCTGCCTATTAGTTTTCTAATGATTCCAGAAACATGTCAGTATGTCGAGTATATAATGAGTTATGTCTTTTTGTTGAAACTGTGCACCAACATGTTCATATTTCCTGGACTGCAACCAAGTTTTTCATGTTAGTCGATTTTTAACCTGATGACTGTCATTATTTGATCCTGAAGTTTTCTGAAAGTTGTAGATGCATGCCTTAGGTTTAATTTGAGACGTGAATCATGATCATGTGACTTATGTGCTGAAAATTTGTGTCTATTTTAAGTTCTTTGTGCATACTGGATTTTTATAAAATTTTGTTTCGTTCTCAAAATAGATAGTACCTCCTAGATTATGCATGTTTATGTGACCTTTTTGATATATGTTGGACTTGGTTTGATTGGTGTTATGTGGTTGACTGAAAACACTTACGAGATAAGCTTTACGCTAAGATCTCGAAGTGTGGAAATTATAGGTAGTGTTTGTGGATTAGACTCGTTTAGAACTGCCGGCACGATTAGCTACCTGAGTAAAAGCTGTCGTGACGGCCAACACTGTTAGTCGGAAGAGTCAAGCGAGCTAACCATTCTATTGTTCGGAGATGACCGCCGAGTTAGGGTTGTTCCCAGCAGTGACGCCAATGTTCGATCCATTTGGGAAAAATGTTGTTGTCGAACCCCAAATCCTTGTAATTTTGAGTCTTATAGAGAAACCATTTCCTTATTTGATTACCTGAGAATTGTGAAAACTAGAAATTAAAATTTCTGGAATGCACCTCGAACCGAGTGCCGAACCTGACTGGGTGTAGCCACGCGAAGTGGTGGCCGAGCCTGCACGCCCGTGCTGAGAGACGTGAGGCCAACTGCAGTGGCTGACTGTTGACTCGCACGAGAGCTGCCGACCCCATCACCGAACGCATGAACTCTCCAGGTCAGTGTGTACGGCCAAACCTTGACCTTGTAGCTGGTATCCGAGTGGGTACATGCACGCGTCCCAGCACCCCGCATATGCAGCGCCAGCGTGTGTGTCACCTCTCGGGTGACAGTCTATTAAACCCAGTCCGACCTTGTCCTTTTAGGGGTATTTGAACCAGATTTTTGGTCAAAGTGTATGTTGATCTTTCGATTCGTTGTGTGAATTCCCTAATCAACAACCCTCGATGTGTGAGGTTGGCCGATTAGTTTCCTTTGCCACATGCAAGATTTTCTCGACATGGCGAGATAGTAGTTTCGTATTAATGTGGGGCGGAGCCTTGAGTCTCAACTGGAGACCGACTCCGTGGAAGAAAATTGTTATTGAGTATCTAGCCTTTACTTCCTAAACCGCATACGAGATGTTGTTCGTGTCGGTGAGGAGAGAGGCTTTGTCAATGGTATCAAACAGAACCGTGTGTTCTGAATGTACCAGATTTGAGAATAAGTGATGATTGTCGGTTCTATCATGATTTCTCGACCAAGTCAATAGCTTAGCCTGATGGTTGACTCCACCACCGGGACTTGCGAGGATGCACGACACGTTCTAGCCTCGTGATGGAGGGAATGTGTGCGTGATCTTGAGGTATGTGTGAAATGTGACGAGCTGCGTGTTAGGCAGAACCCTACCTGTATGGAGGTACCGGTTACCTGTTGGAACTAAGGGTCCATCAAGGGAAGGCCGGAAGGGGTACTCATCAAAGTACAGTGGGTGTAGTCAAGTCGAAGGCGAGACGACTTGGCAGAGGGAGTACCCGAACCTCACCTTTTGATGTTCCCTTGTTGTACTCTCTTACCTTCTAGTTGTTTTGTTTTCGAATTCCGAGAATAGAATTCTTTGTAAGGAGGGTAGACTGTAATGCCCCGTTTGTATGTGAATAATTGAGATGATTATTATTATTATTATTATTTGTATTCTTGTTATTTGTTTAGTTGCTATTAACTGCCTAATTGTTATTAATTGTCTATTAATAATAAATGATTATTGTATGTTTTGTGTATTATATATATATGTGTATATTGTCGAATTATTTATGTTAATTCTTAAACGTCTTGCAATCGAACCGAGCTTGTATTCTAGCCCTTATAAGCTTAATTATTTTCGGCCCAATATCACGCAATTGATCCGGCCCATAAATAATCTCAGGCCATATCTCATTAAACCATTAATCACGCCTTAATTGATTAGATTTTCTCCTAAGAGTTCTCTCCCTCTTCGGTCGACTAGTAGAACTCCATCGCCGCCAAATATCTTTTCTCCCTTGGTACCCAGAAATTTCTTCACGTTGCGCACCATCAGATTTTCCATTTTTACCGATCACCATCGACCATCATTCTATCCTCCATAATCACCCTCTTCATCTGTAACCGTACGCCTGCCTTGAAGCGGAGCTGTACCAGCGAGGACGAAGAAATTCAGGCGAACCATTCTCGCCAAACCCAGCCCGTTATTCTCCGTCGTTACAACCTTCTTTTCTCCGGCGACGTACGAGAGCAGCGGCGCCCAACAGGCCCTCCGAGCAACATCCCCGACATTCTGCTTATCTTTTGTCGGTTTTCGATCATTCAGCGAGCAGGTTCCGTCACCCCACTTCGAACGACGGCTGAGTAGCGACCACGTTCAAGAGCCGACGACCATGACCGAGGAGAACAACCAGCGACAAAGAACTTCAGTTTTCCGGCGGCGGAAGGCGGCTAGGACCAGCGCTTTCGAGACGAGCAACCACCATCTGTTTCTCCAGGCCCGACAAATGGCTAGCAGCAGGTCTCGAGTATTTGTCTCAACTCTTTGGGGTCGCCCTATTAGCCCTCTCTCGTTGGTGGTCGACCAGCAGTCGTACGAGACCCCCGAAAATCCACGCAAGGTGCACGCAGAAGCATTCATTCGCCCCTAACAGTAGCGGCGACCACCATCTCCTTTCGTTGATGTACGAGGAGATCAAATCAACAAGAACCGAGAGCAAACAGCCCCTAGCCGCGAGCTATAGCCGAGCGGGTGATAGCGAGGGTCAGCCCGCGCAATCGAGCAACAGGTTCCGCCTTTCACCGTCGATGTGCAACACTTTGTCGGCTTCTAGTCGCATTCGGGGCCCGCTAGCGGGGAACCTCAGCCTGTGAATTGTTCACGCAGGTTCTCTCCTCATTGCAACCATAGTCGTTTCGTCGCCGAGAAGGGTCGTGTTCGAAAAGATTCGAGCTTTAGAAGTTTTGTTCATTTCTCTGTTGCCAACCGACCCGTAGGTTCCTGACGGAAGGTATTCGGTCAAACCTCATATTTATTATGTTAGTGCTGGTATTCGAATTCGTTGGAATTAATTCGCTTTTGGCAAAGCAGGATCCATTGTTTCTAGTTGGATTAATCTTGGTTCGTTTTGTTCTTTTGACCTTCGTAGAGATAAATACGTGGATATTGGAACTCTCTCGTTGTGTTATTGAGCCCACTTTTTTTGTTGTGTTTGTTGCTGATTTTGGTCGAATATTAGAGTCTCATTTTGTTAACCGAGCCGTTTGATGTTCGTTTAAGTATTGAGTTTGAAAATCCCGTTTTAAAACCTTTCGCTGATTGCTGTTTGGTCGCTGTTTTGACCTCTGAAATTCGGTTAAACGTTTTCAAACTCTTCTACTGATTTGTGGTTCAGTTTGTTAGGTTTCATTTCCAACAATAATCGTATAAATATCCATTTTGTGCTGAGAGTTATTGCCAAATTACGATGGTTGCGCATCCAGTTTTTCTAAATTTTCGATACTGCATTTAGCCTATGTTCTTTGCTGATTTTGAGTTCTGTAAACTTGTTATCTCTTTTTGGAGTCTTCATAAAAATTATAGATCCAGGTGATATCTTTCTTTTGCAAAAATAATCGAGTACTTATCATTTTTATATTGAGAATTATGTCGAAATTTCGATCCTTGCGCAGTCAGTTTTTCGTTTTAAACGCAGAAATTTGAGTCTGTCTTTTTTCAATTTTTGGACTATTTCTGGTTATCTAGAAATTTTTATGTCTTCATATAATATGTAGTTTAATCTCTTAGGTTTCAAATGGCATAAGACTCAGTCAAATACCATTTTTATATAAAGAGTTACATGCGGTTTTTGATAAGTGCGCGAGCAGCTTCTGTCAAATTGGACTGCAGTTTGTGGTTTAGTGTTGATCAGTTTTTACCCTTTTAACTTGCTTGTTTTCATTCGAGGTCTTCATGAAAAATATAGACCTATCTCTTGGCTTTCGGTAACTTTAAAAATCACGCCAAAATGTTTTCTACATAAAAAATTATCTTCGTTTTACTGGGGCTGCGCGTAGTAAAATTATCCGTTTTTCATCGACTTAGTTTTATGTTACCACCCGTCTGTTTTTGGGCCGTTCGACTTGTTTTCGAGCCAAACCATAATTTTAACCCCGTGACCATTATTTTGAGTATTGTACCGATCCTCTGAGAGTTCCAAATTCATCAAAATTTCATGAACCACTTAGTCGATAATGTTCGACTAAATGAGAATTGTCGTGATTATTTCTAAGGGTCAAGATAATGTATTTACGAAATTATCTTGATTAAATGTAGGTGTTTGAGGAGTTGATTCCTTGACTTACGACCAACAGATTGTGTATTATCGTCGATTTGATTTCCAGGTGGGTTTACTTATTAAAAACTTTCTATGCCGTATATGTGTTTCCTTTATGTTGGGTTGGTATGTTCTAAGTATGCGTGTAAACCATGTGGCCTATCGGCGTGAGCCGATTCGGCCGTCGGTACGGTTGTCCCCATCGATGTAATACGGTCACCTTGCAAGGTAAGTCTCTGTAAGACCTAATGAAAGGTCGTGTCTTGTCGTATGGAACGTACCTCCATGAGTTAGGGTAATGAATCCACTTTTCGTGGCTAATGAAAGATGTGTACACGTGGGTAGTATATTATGTTGTGATGTGATTTGTAGACGTGATAGATAATTGATTTATATTCATACTGCGACCATACTCTCTTGACATTGTTGTTATTATGATATACGTGCATAGTGGTGAGCACCTCGGTTTTCTATTGTGCGCATCCCCACCTGCTCTTCATGGATGCAGGTTAAGGCAGGTTGGCGCATGACGATCGAGGGATGAGTGGGTCGGTCATGTGTTTATTTCATTTACGCTTCCGTTTGAATAAATGAGGTCTTTGATGAACCGTTTATATTAAGGCTTGTGAAAACCTTTTTCAAAACATATGACTTGTTTTGACGTTGGGAATACTTGATGAACCTTTATTGTTGGATTTATGATGTTTGGTTTTATGAGGTTTAAATATTCATGTTGAGTATTTTGTTATGTGATATGATTTGGGTTAATGAAAACCTTGTGAAAACCTAGTAATGAATCCCTGTGGGCACAAATACGACTTGGGTTATAGAATATGTTGTTTAATAACCATTGGATTTCGAAAATGATCTCGAAAAATTGTTACTTGATTTTTGGAAAGCCCGGGATTTCTTTAAAATCAAAGTGGGGTGTTACAGGTACTATGAGGAAATTCTTTAATCCGGGGTCAGTCATTTCCAAGGTAACTGAAAGAGAAACGAGTTTTTTCACAAAATTTCGAACGATAACAATTTGGGGTTTAATAAAAAACAATTTCCCCTATCAACTGGACAACTTCAACAGCTTCAAGGGTTTCAAATTTAATGAGGCATAAACCGAGTTCCAAGTCCACCACCTTCCCTTATCAACATAGTCTCCATCGAACAAACAACGATAGATGTCGGGAAAACTTCCCAAAAGGAACGAGGGTTGATTCCTCAGCCAGGAATAATCTCGATCACAGCGGTCACTACCGAGTAATGAAACGCTTAGCTCACTCAACTCTTCGACTAACAGTGTCGTCCGTCACGTCAGCTCTTGGTCAAGTAGCTAACCGTGCTGGCAGCCCTAAATGATTCACAGATTAAGACGAACAAAAATCAAAAGTGAAGACGGTTCTGCACTTCACGATATGCCTGCACTTGGTACGACTACCCTCCTTAAAAGATTCTTCAAAATCTTTTAAGGTGGAGAAACACTTCTCGACTCCCTAACTACATATCGAAATAGAGGCATCGCAAAACAAGATTCTCAACTTACGAGGATAGATAAGGATCATCAAAGAATTAAAATGCTTAACTCCATCCGAAATCTCATCCCAAGCAAAAGGAAGAGAAGGCAATTGAGCAGCATAAAAGAGTCTCAAACATAATTCAAAATAGTCTGCCAAGCGAAAGGAAATAAGCAAAGGTTTGCAAAATTTCCGAGAAAGCTAAAACTTAGAAAAAGAAAACAAAACTGATGTGGCTACATGAGTCCACGATTAACTTCCTCCACAATCGATTCAAGTCATCCACGGTTAGTCCTACTATCGATAATGGTCCTGGTTCTCTGAATACTCCCATACCCAAGGGACTGATTCGGATTCCTACACTCATCTCTTTCGAGATAGTTTACGAGTGGTCCTCGCCTGAAGACACTAAGCAGCACTTTTAGCAAAAGAACTGCAAAAGTCTGAGCTCAACACGACATAATACTAGTATATATGCCACAATTTTAGCACGAGACTAAGGTCTCTAGAGTTCATCAAAACTCAATATAGGTGGATAAATTCCTAAGCCCCGAATTATAGCACATAAATAATAAACAATCATTTCACAAGTAATCTCAATATTACTTATGACTTACATTCCTTGAGCGGCGCGGCAGGACGAAGACGAGTGGTCGATGCTTATACTCAAATATTTATAAGTGCGCATAAATCAAGTTGAGCAGTCTACAGAGACGTAGACTGGCTTTGATACCAAACTGTAACGCCCCACTTTATTTTGACAAAAGTCAAACAGTTAACATAAAATTTTTCAAAATTCTTTTCATAAATAAGTGGCGCTACTCAACATAAATTCATAAATTATCATCACATAAATCATACTCGCAAGTGTCATAAATCATAATTCAACGTTCAACCAACGTTTTCATAAATCCCAAGTTCATCGTACTTTTCAAATGGGAACATCTCCCAATCCAAGGTTTCAAAATCCCAGAGTTCGTAAATCGTAAATCATAAATACCCAATGTCATGATTCATAAATCCCCAGTTTTCAATGCATTATTAAAATTAGTGTTCATAAATAACGTCAATAATCCAAAGTTCATAAATTTAAGAGGAAGCCACTAAATGATGTCAGGTCAAACTACCGACACCACTCGTCTTTGCCTCGTCATCCGACACCCGCTTAACCTGCATCCATGAAGAGCAGGTGAGGATTGTTAGAGATATGCTGTAAAAGCTATGTTTTGTAGATTCTATCAATTCTATTTTGATCTGGCCATCATGTTTCAGTCAAAGTACATATGTTTCCAGTTTATTTATTTATGCAAATCATACTCCATGTCTTATATTGAGATAGTGTGGTTCGAAGTGTTTCGAACAGAAAGATCACCTATCAGTTCCTTATAAGACTAAACTATTCGTTCACAGTCTAGACAGGCAGTGAAATCCCTCTTGGAAAAAGACTGTAGTGTATTCTTGATTCAGTTGGTCTTTGACTGAAGAATTACACTAGCACTTATGTTAAGTGTTGAACAGGACCACGGAAGGATAAGGTTATGAGACTCACTGATCGTTGTTGTAACCTAGACCTTCAGTGATTGATGCGTTCTCTTAAGCTGTAAGATAATATAAAATAGGCATATATATTTATCTCTTATTTATTTGATTTACCAAGTGATTCCTATTTTATTAGGATGACATACAAGGTATTTTGGTAAGAATAATTATATGATGTGCTATTATAAATTATTTATGGTCACTATGTTCCAGTGCGCTGGATTGATGACGTCCCCGAAATGAGCTCAGGAATGTACATTATGTTAAACCCTGCAGGTTGATGATTGTCTGACATAATGGTTAAGGATCTGAGTGGTACTAATTTCGGAAATGAATAAGAAGTTGATTAATTATTTTGTCAGTAATTTAATTAATCAACGGACGTTATATCTTAAACATAGGGAGGTAAATCGATCAATTAGATTAATATTATTTAATCACGGAGGCTCGATTTTATTGGTAAAATAGTGGCTAAATGGGGAAAGCAATAATATTACTCTAGTGGAATGTTTTATTATTTAATTTCATTTAAATAAAAATTAATTTTATTACATATTAATTAATTTAATTAGGAAGATAATATTTCTACTAGAAACTTCTCTAGGGTTAGCAGACTTAGGAGTCTTCTAGAAGAGAATGATTAGTAGGAGATTTATTTCCTACATTGGATTATTAATTGGAGTAGAATTAGGATTCCTAATTCTGAATTAATTTTATTCCATATTTACTAATTTAATTAGGAAAACTATATTCCTACTAGAATCTTCTCTAGTGTTAGGAGACTAAGGAGTCTTTTAGAAGAGGTAGATTGGTAGGAGATTTCTTTCTTACATTGGATTAGTAATTGGAGTAGAATTAGGATTCCTACGCCTAATGGGATAAGCCCATATTTAGCACCTCCTTAAGGTCCTAATGGAGCCTATAAATACACCATGTCCCAACCTCTCCTACAATATTGTCTTGGCCGATTTTTACCCTACTACATACACGAGGGAATTACTTTGTTCGAGAGTTTGGGAGATCCGATTAAACGCTCCACCAAGTTTAATCGGAATAGGTTTTTAGGTAATCCATTAGAAGGCTGTTTGGTACAATTGATTGAGCTTTCTAAGGACAATATTTTCCGGTCATCATCATCACATCATCACCGCCGTGCTCCGCCGTGAACCACTGCCGGAGATTGCCCACTGTCGTTGGAGGTCCGCCGAGTCCAGCCGTGTACGACCGCAAGCCGTTGCTCGCAGTCGCGCCCAGCCAGGCCCATAGCCGAACTCCCAGCACGACCGCAAGCGACGCCCCACGCCACCACGAGTCGCGCCCAGCGTCCCAGTCGTGTTCTCC
>CACSLK010028096.1:59422-75231 GCA_902706635.1 Striga hermonthica | reverse complement strand
TCATAAACGAACGGGGCGTTACAAAGGCCCTGAGTGCGTCTGCTAGATACATCTATCGGGGATAAACGAAGGCCGCAGTGCGTCGTTTATTCGCACCCACGTATAGGTGAACACACGATCCGTCATCAGCGTGCTGCCGCGTACTGCAGGCCGCTGCCGGGTTGGCGCTGCACCGCTACATACAGACAAGCCTTACGGTCGGCCCTTCACCGACCGTCTGGCAACTTTTTCCGGCAACGATGACTTGACTGGACATGAAATGACTAAATATATATAAATTGCTCGGGAGTGTTCGGTTAGATTTTGACATGGCTCGGGGAAGGGCTTATATATAGCACCTCTGAGTGCACTTATGACATTAAACATGGAACGAACAACATGATTTACGCATGATCTACTTGGCATGAACTTAAGTACATTAAAAGGAGGTTAAGGTGAATATACCCCTTCGATTGCTCGTGGAAAAATGCTAGGGTTGGCGTGTCCTTACTCGTAAGCTCGGTACGTGCATGTGCTCCTCTCAGCAATGACTAGTATAAGTTAACTCTTCACCTTTCTCTTGGCTATTTATTATATCCTTTACTCTCGGTCTCTTCTTTCTTTTATTCTCGGTCTTGCTCTTTCTTTTCTCTCCAAAATGTTCGGTTTTTGCACGGGAGAATATATATCTCACGACTTTAGCTATATAAATGGGTTAAATAATAGATGGAGGTGAAAATGAAGAGTAAATGAGGTGGCGACACTTGCCTTAACTGTACGTTTCGGTGGCACTTTGCTTGCCTAGTCAGTGCACGAGGTGGCATGCTAGATGCTTGGTCATTACTAAGGTTTGCTAACATGAGGTCATGTGGTTAAGCACATAGGTGACTCATGGGTGGAAGTTGAACATTTAACTTTAAAGCTAAGAACTCACGGCCAGCAGTAGACATATAACTTGGATTAATTAAGCTAACTCACGGTACTTACTTAGGTATAAGAGAGTAGTGGACGGTGGCTATAGCATAGTGCACGCACGTGCGCGCAGCTGACGGCCGTGCATGGTGCTTGCGCATGCACATGCCGTAAGCTTGGAGCTTTAAATGCTTGGACAGTGTACCAATGTGAACGCAACGATGTATAGGGATGGGGTATACATATGACAACTAAAACCGAATTTACTCATTTCCGGTTACAACTTGACTTCGAAAATTAATTCGAATAATCTTGATTTTCAGTAATTAATCCCGACTAGTACTACCCGTTTATAAAAAAAACGTTTCGGAAATTAATTATCGTAATGAACTTGGTTAATAAATACACCGAATGGACTTTCGACTTAAAGTCGAACTTATTTCTGAATAATTTATTAACTAGCTCGAAACTCATCTTTGACGATTTATCGAATATTCTCAAATTCGATTAATACGTCAATACTTGAATATTAGTCCCAGTCTTACTAATTTCAATTTATTAAAAATAAACGGACTGTGATTAATTACTAGAATTGACTCGGTTAATAAATAAAATTAACCGACGATATCTTCGACTTAACGTCAAACTTGGAACTTAACTGGCTGAATAACTTAGGCTCGAATACTAATACTGAGCATTTATTAATAAAGGCTAGCTTATACTCAGAAACTACTATATTTCCTTTATTAATAAAATAAGGGGCGTTACAACAGGAGTCGTCGGAGATCTATGAGCCTCGAGACGTCCTAAGTCGACTCGGGGTATCGATTCGAGTCGACTTAGGTCATCCTCAAACATCGGTATATCATGATGCGCCTATCCGTCTTTCTGAAGAGAGTCGAGTTCTGTTAGTCGACATCTGGAGGTTAACCGAGAAAGTCATCCGGACCCTGTTTGACTGGAGATAATACAAGAAGTTCATAGGAAGAATTTACTTAAGAGAAGTCGACTCGATAATGTTGACTAGGGTGGGTCGATCACGTGCTTGTCATTTGATTTGGTTTTTAGGTCTGAACCGTTATACGACAGTGTGGCTATATCATCTAGTCCCCCCAAAGATTACTCGAAGCGATTCTGAGCTTAAGAGTAAATTTGTCGAATGAATAGTTAGCCTAAGACTTTCCGTATACTGAACTTTACTATACATAAGTCTCCTGGGATCGAATTCTTATAAGATTCTTCAACCAATTTTCTTGTTCCCAATCGTCTTCATTTTCCTCTCGACTCGCGAGTAGCTCTTTTGCTTTAATTGTACAAATTTCCACATAGATGGATAAGCTCGGATTTCTTTTCAAATTTCAAAATTTGAAAAAGTTTTGGAGTCTGACAAGACGTTTCTCTCTCCACCGCTTCATATTCCGTGCGCCATCTCAACCGTTAGATCTGCCTTTAATCTGAGGGCTAGGCTCTACTTCCCCTATAAATACCCCTCTCCTTTCCCTTCTCTTACTTTTCGCAGTCAGATTTCTGAACTATCTTTTTTCTCCGACAAATAAAGCATTACAAGCTCTCCGGCGCTCACTTCATTTTCTGACATTCTTCTCAGATTTTTCAGGACTTCTTCGATAATCATCATGTGTAAGTTCTTTTTGTTTTTCGATTTATTGCTATGTGCAACTTTTTTCTTTTTTGTTTTTCATGCTTGAGATTCATAGATTCATCAGATTTTCTGGGATTTTTAGATGATTTTTCTGGCGATTTTACTTGTTAGATCTTCAATGGTGAACTTCTCGTTTTCCTAAGTGTTTTCATTCGTCAGTTGATTTGATATGGAAAATCGACTCTTCTGCTTTTCTACGGGTTGACTAATTGTCGACTTGACATTCTTATGTCAAGCCGAGTTGAATCGGGAATATGTTCCCCTCATTCATTTTGTTCTTTTGCTCCTTTGTCGAGTCGTCTCGCATGGTTTCCTCGCTTCTTCATTTGACTTATTTCTTTTGAAGTCAAATCGCAGTTGTAATTATCCATATCTATTGATTGCCGTTTTCCCTTTTTTTTAGATTCTGACTCCGACCCCGTTTCTGGATCTCTTTCCCGCGAAATCGACAACTACTCGAGTTTCGACTCTGTGCAAATTATCTTTGTCCGACCGAGTACCGGCCTGAATGTTGAGCCAGAGAACTCAGTTCATTCCACCGCCTCATATTTTGGAGTTGACTGGGATGTGTATAACCAAGCATTGCTATCTAGCACACTAAATGAGGACACTAAGGCTTCTCATACTCCGGGGTCTCCTCGACTTAACCTAATCCCTCGAGGTCTCCCTCTTAGTCTGTTAGATATCCCTATGTATAGAACGAGTCTTGTACATTCATTAATAATAGTTCCTTCAGTCGAGCCTGTAACTTTAGCCTGTTCTGTAGCGAAGTTAGCCGTTCTCAACCCTTTTTGTTATGCCCCTGCAGCCGAAATCGATGGCTTCAGGGAATACAGTGGTCTTCCTTCTGATTGGGCGTTGGTTGCCCCTACACCTTCCGACGACTTCAAGCATCCTCATCGTGGTTGCTTCACCTTTATTGTTAATCAAATAATGTCAGGACTGCTCTTCCCGATCCAACATGAGCTGCTGTCACTGAGCAACCTGTATGATGTGCCAATAAACCAGTTCATCCCTAACTCCATTCGAATAATGGTGGCCTTCATAATCGTCACCCAAATAGTTTTAGGTAGTTTTGTGCCTGAGTTTTTTTATTTATTGTTACGGGTATAGGTTTAGCAAAGATGCCCATTGTCTGGGCCGTCATGTGGGGGTGTCTTTCCTTGACGACCTCTCTTCCAATATTACCGAATGGAAGAGAAATGATTTCTTCATTCGACCTGCTCCTGGTCAATATCCTTTCACCAATGAGTGGATCACTAGCAAGACAATGCAACGTAAGCGCCCAACTCTCTGCAGTTTGCGGACATGCTGGAAGAGTTGAATAAGCACGTATGAAGTGCTCGTCGACTGACTAAGGATAGCTTCCTTCTCAACCACGTTGGGATTTGTGTCGACAAGAGTATTCTTCGACTCAATGATCCTTGTAAGCTCTTCGTTATTTCAGTTTATGCCTCGACTTGCCACCAATCATCTGGCTACTTCTCTCTTTTTTTTGTGTGTTCGATGCATAAGTATGGCTTAAGGCAGCCGACAAGTCGGCTGCTCCTGTCCCTCCAAAGAGACCTGAGGGAGGCTCGGTTTCGGTCGAGCTTCATTTGGCTTCTAAGCCATGTCAACCATTGGGCTCCCACTCCCATAAAAGGGCCCAAGATATGAGGGACATGACCCTGGTGCCCAGCTCCCTAAACGCCAAAAAGGGACGTAGCCGACGGTCGAGAAGGATGCGGGGCAGCCGTCCCCTATGAAGGTGCAGCATGTGACCCTACAACAGCCCTCTCGGCTCTACGACAACCCCGACCGCCTTCAAATTCTCAACTATCTCCACTTGACTCTTCCCGAGGACGACAAGGCTCAGACCGATGGTAATCCTTATCATCGGGCCCGCTATGCTGCTCGACTCATCCCTCAGGTATGTTTTGTTCCCTTATGTTCTTCTCTTTTTTTTTTGAACTTCATCGACTTTCTTATCATCTCATTTATTCACTCTCTTCTCAGCATCTCGCCTGCATCCTCCCCTCTATGATCGAGGAGGCGACTTTCCCCCAAACCAACGTCAAGGTTTTGGGGGAAAAATATGCAGCTAAGTGCCAGGAGCTCGAGGCTAAGGAGGAGGAGCTCGAGGCCGCCAATGCCGTCATTGTCAAGCTCCGCTTTGACAAGGAGACGGCTGATCGGAAGGTCGGAAAGCTGAGGGCTGACTTGGCCAAGGCCAATGACGATGTCTTGGTCGAGAGGGAGAACGGGCTTCAAGAAGGCCGCAGGACCATCTTGAACGCCCCGACAGGCGTCGTCTTCCTTGAGCACTATCGCAAGGTCGTGGTCGAGGCGTTCTGCAACTCATCCGAGTTCCTCGACAAGCTGGTTCCCACGGCTGTACAATACTTCGACTTTGGTTGCGATAAGTGGGAGAAAGCCATGGCCAAGCCCGACTTTCCTGGGAAAATCGACCGGCCAGCTGTGAAGAGGACTCTCCATGACCCCGACGGCTTCCAAGATGATGCGGACCTACCTCCTGGCCATGAATGGTGGATTGTCCTCGAGGCCAAGGCCATTCACACTCCCAAGCTTTGTTCTCAGTTCGAGGTCGCTCCATCCCCTCTCGTCGGCCCGATTGAACTAGTCGAGCTTAGTGTGGCTGATTATGAGGAGCCGGTCGACGAAGAGATAGAAGTCGAGCGGCCGGATGAGCAGCAGGGGATGGAGCCTGCTGAAGATGGCGGTGCCGGGACCGAGCCCGTGAATGATGGGAGCAGAGATGGTGCCGAGAAGTCGACTGCTGACTCCCAGGCTTCATAGCTATGTCGTTTTATTTGCTTTAGTTTTGTTTCTTTTCTTATTGCCATCTCAACCTATTTTCCGATGTAAAGGTTGAGATGGCTTCGGATGTAAGAATTTTCCTTTAATATAATGCTATCTTTTTATTCAGCTGGTCATTTGTTTGTATTCTGTCAATTCTCGTAGTTGATTAGTTTTTTTATCAACTGTTCTTAGTTCCTTATCTCGTCTTACAATGTCTTCTCCCAACCCTTCTTGCGAGCTGGTCGAAGTCGAGCAACTGTCTTAACAGCTTGAAGCTGTTGAACAAGTTTTTCGAGTCGTCTTCTCCCAACCCTTCTTGCGAGCTGGTCGAAGTCAAGCAACTATGTTAACAACTTCAAGCTGTTGAACATGTTTGTCGAGTCGTCTTCTCCCAACCCTTCTTGCGAGTAGGTCGAAGTCGAGCAACTATTTTAATAGCTTCATAGTTGTTGAACAAGTTTTTCGAGTCATCTTCTCCCAACCCTTCTTGTGAGCTGGTCGAAGTCGAGCAACTGTTTTAACAGCTTCATACCCGTTGAACAAGTTTTTCGAGTCGTCTTCTCCCAACCCTTCTTGCGAGCTGGTCGAAGTCGAGCAACTGTTTTAACAGTTTCATAGCTGTTGAACAAGTTTTTTGAGTCGTCTTCTCCTAACCCATCTTGCGAGCTGGTCGAAGTCGAGCAACTATTTTAACAGCTTCATATCTGTTGAACAAGTTTTGCGAGTCGTCTTCTCCCAACCCTTCTTGCGAGCTGGTCAAAGTCGAGCAACTGTTTTAACAGCTTCATAGTTGTTGAACAAGTTTTTCTTTTTGTCTTCTCCCAGCCCTGTTTGCGAGCTGGTTGAAGTCGAGCAACTATTTTAACAGCTTCATAGCTGCTTTCCTTGCATTGATATTCATGAGTTATGTGTAGTGTGTATGAGGTTTACAGTTTTGTGGTTGTTTGAGTCGACTTTGTAGCCACGGGCTTTGTAGCGCATTCGAGATTCTGTTCGAGAATTACAACTTCGCAGTAGATAAAGTTAGTCGGCTACATAGCCGTTTTTTAATGAAATCGATTTATTCCGGCAATCTTAAAGAGATTGGTGTGTAAGCGTAAATAAGGGTTCGATTGTAGCATCTCCTCGACTTGTGCTACGTGATTCGCCTTAGCCCTTGTCATGTCTCATTACATGGGTCGAATATTTTTCTATTCATGATTACCTTTCAGGATAAGTCTGGCGCTCTCACATTTTTTTTTGTTTTTTGAATTTCGAATTTCAAAAACTCTTGAAGTGACGCGCGTCACCTCAATCGCCGACTCCTCGTATTCCGCGCTCCACTAGGATCGTTGGTTTCCTTGTAGATCTAACGGCCAACATCTATCCTCCCCATATATAAATATCCTTCAACTTCTTCTTTAAACACTTTTCATTCTCTCAGAACTTCCTAATCCTCAAATTTTCTGTGCAATTCCAGCAATCTGCGCAGTTTCGGTTATACCGGCGATTCTTTCAAGCAACTTCAGCGTTCGGATCAACTCATCAAGCCAATATGAGTAACATGGGTAAGTGTTTATTGGTTTATTCACCAGTTTCTATAAATTTGCTTTCTTGCGATTTTTTCTGGGTTTCTGAAGTTTGAAGTTCTTGTGCTTTGTTCATACTCCGCACACTACTATTCCTCCTCTTTTTCTTGTTGAATCTTCTCATGTACACATTTCGTTTTGATTTGTTATTTTTATTTCATTAGTCATCGACCTTTAGCGTGCAGTAGCTCCTCGACTTTTTTATTATGTCGATTCTTGTCGGCTCACTCGCCTTCCCTTTATTTTCTTTCCTCGAGTCGACTTATGTCGACTTGCTTACATGCCTTCATCGAGTCAAATGCATTGCCTCCTCGCTCACTTTCTTTGTTGATTTCTGTGAGTCGACTTTACTTTGTTTGGTCTTATTTCGTGATGACTAATCTCGACCTCGATTCTTTAATCTTCTAGCTTCCCATTCCGACTCTTCCCCTTATACACTCGACAAAATGATCGATAGGGGCCTCGAATCATTTGACTCGGTCGAAGTGGTTGGCTATAGGATGGCTAGTGTGTCTGCTCATTCCTTTTCTGCCCGAGTTCCCGATCCTGAAATCGATTGGGCTAAATATGATCAAGCATTGTTAGACGGTGGCTTAGTGGAAATCATCAAGAGCCCTTCTCGGGGGAATTCTTCTCGCCTAGACCTTTTTCCTCGAGGTATTCCCATTAGGTTATTAGATATTCCTGTATATAAGACAAGTCATGTACCTATACCAATAATTACTGCTCTTTTAGATCCTCAAGGTGTTGTTGTATCAATAGCTTGTCCTCTGGCCAGATTGGCCGTTCTAAATCCTTTTTCTTATGCCTCTGCAGCTCAAATCGAGGGCTTCAGACAATTTAGTGGGCTTCCCTCCGATCGGGAGTTGGCCGCTCCGGGTCCTGACAACGACTACACCCGTCCTCCTCAGGCTTGTCATACCTTTTTCATCGACCAAATCGTCTTCGGTCTTCGTTTTCCTATTCAAGACGATCTTTTGGAGATCAGTAACCTGTATAATATTCCCATAAATCAATTTTCCCCAAACGCCCTTTGCATCATGATAGCTTTTATCGTCGTTTCTCGTATAGTTCTTCGCTTTTTTCAGCCAAATTTTTCCACTATTGCTATAGTTACCGACTCCAAAAAGGCGCTCATAGTTTGGTTCCTCGCTCCAGCGTCACCTTCCTTGACGACCTTTCTTCGAATATCACGGAGTGGAAGTCGAAGTTCTTTTTTATTCGCCCTCCCGCCGGTATGTATCCCTATGCCAATAACTGGATAACGATGAAAGTGAAACAAAATAAACGACCTCGATCCGAGAATTTTGAGAAACCCTTAGAGGAGCTGAATAAGCACACTTATAGTGCTCGTCGGATAATAAGAGACCGTGATGTGGTCAATCACGCTCGGATCGTTATTCATGAGGATCTCCCTCGTCTCGACGACCCTCGTAAGCCGTTAATTATTATTTGTAAAGCCAACTGGTGATCTTGTGTTTCATTCCTTTAATTGTTGCGTGATCATTTGTTTCCTTACAGTCAAGGCACTTAAGCATTTCGAACTGAAGAAGAAACAATCGGCCGGGCAGTCGGCTACTGGATATGCTCCTCCTCCTCCTGGCGGATCTGGGTCGAAGTCAGTCGAGGCACCTTCTGTGAAAAAGTCTAGGGTCGAGAACCCTAGTGCATCCAATCAACATAAACCCTCAGGCTCCGGTGCCCGCAAGAGGCCGCAAAACGACTGGGCCCTTACCTTGATTCTCGACGACCTTAAACGTCGCAAGGTCGATAAGGGCAAGGAGAAGGTGGCAGAGAAGAACACTCTCCCTCCCATTACCGTCAAGGACGTAACGGTAAAGATGCTATCTCGGCTCTGGAACCATCTCGAGCCGTATAAGGTGGCTAAGTACCTCAATTCCATCATCCCCGAGGCCGACAAGGCTCGAGTTGAGGGGAATCTCTATGAACGCTCCAACTATGCCACTCAGCTGCTCTCTCGGGTATTTTTCTATCTTTCTACCAACTTTATGTCGTATATCTTGGTTTATTTTTCACTGATCCTCGATGTTTCCTTACAGTTCCTGGTTGCGGCGCTCTCTTGCTTCGAGAAGTACAGCAAGACTCCTGCTGCTTCCACCAAATCCCTAGAGGACAAGTGCACAGCGCAGCTCAAGGAGATTGCGAAGCTGAAAGAGGATTTGGAGACGTCAAAAGCTCTCATATACAAGCTAAAGGACGACAAGGTCGTGGTTCAACATGCCAATGAGAAACTCAAGGCCAATCTTGAGAAAGCCCACGAAGAGAGTTTAGTCGAGAGGGAGGCTGGAATCGAGGAGGGTCGAAAGTCCTTAAAGTCTCCGAGGGTCTCCGTCTTCCTCGAGACTTATCGCAAGGAGGTCGTTAAGGCTTTCTGCAACTCCCCCGAGTTTCTCGACAGGCTGTGACCCGCCGCCATCCAATATATCGACCATGCCTTCGATGCGTGGGAGGCAGTGGTGGCGGGGTCTGAGTTCGCCGGGAATCTCGACCATGAAGCGATGAGGGTGGTCCTCCCAGACCCTGATGGCTATGAGGGCGACACATCCCTCCTGGATGACTACCTGTGGTGGTCGGGACTCGAGGCTTGGGCCATTCGTAAAGTCGGCCTGGGCGCGCAACTCGAGGTCCCCTCTACCCCTTGGTTGGCCCAACGGAATTGGTCCAGCTAAGTGGAGCTAGTCATGAGGGAGGGGACGAGGTGTGGGACGTCGAGCCACAGGGGACGGGGCCGCTTGCCGATGAGCGTGTGCGGGAAGGGGAGGAGGATGCCGATGCCGAAAAAACTGCAACTATTACCGAGGGCAGAGATGGCGCCGCTGTGAAGTCGGATGCTGACTCTTAGATGTGTTCTTTGGTGCTGTGCCCGTTTCTTTTCAAATCTGTTTCTGTTCTCTTTTCTGTTTTTTTTATTATCGTTCTCGACTATTTTCGGGTTGTAAAGGTCGAGACGATTCTGCTGTAATGAACCTTTTATAAATATTATCTTTTGCTTTCGTTTCTTGTTCATCGTACTTTGTCGCTTTTCTTTATTCATGAATTGTCATAGATGCTTGTCACAATTGAGGTCGACTTTCCTTATCATGCCTTCTCCCAACCCCTCTTGCGAGCTGGTCAAAGTCGAGCAATAGTTTTAACAGCTTCATAGCTGTTAAACAAGTTTTTCGAGTCGTCTTCTCCCAACCCTTCTTGCGAGCTGGTCGAAGTTGAACAACTTTTTTTTTATAACTGCGTCCACAGTTTTGATTAAACGTTCTTTGTTTATTTGAAACGATATGTCGGTGCGTAGCGTCATAGTTGTTTAGTCGACTGTGTAGTCGTCGACTTCGTAGTCGTAGGCTTCGTAGCCCTATCGAGATTCCACTCGAGAATACAACTTTGTAGTTGTTTAGTCGACTTCGTAGTCGTAGGCTTCGTAGCCTTATCGAGGTTCCACTCGAGAATACAACTTCGTAGTTGTTTAATCAACTTCGTAGTCGCAGGCTACGTAGCCTTATCGAGATTGCACTCGAGAATACATCTTCGTAGTTGTTTAATCGACTTCGTAGTCACTTCGAAAAATTCAGTTTTTCAGCAGTTATACAGATATCGATACAGAAATGTAAAAGACGATTGAAGCATAAACTTGAAATTCATTGCATTACTACATTTGATTCATACATTGTTCAGTACAAAAAGGTTCAAAACATTACCTTAAGTATAAAAGCGTTTGAGGTGGATCACGTGCCAAGATCGTGGCAGTTATCGGCCCACTCCGTCCTCAAGCTCGTATGCGCCCCTTTCTAGCACCTTTGTGACGGTATAGGGTCCCTCCCAATTGGCCTCGAGCTTTCCGACATGCTTCAAAGCGTCTGCTCGCTTGAGAACGAGATCTCCCACTTGGAATCGCCTGGTTCGGACTTTCTTATCGAAAGTTGCACGCATCTTCTGCTTATATTCAACGGATCGTAACCAAACTTCTTCTCGCCCTTTCTCGATCAAGTCGAAGGCTTCTTTGTTAATTTCCTCGTTCTTCTCTTCTTCGAAGTATGCCGACCTGTGCGAGCTTAGTGCAATTTCCACCGGTAGGAGTGCATCCATCCCATATACCATACTGAATGGTTATTGGCCTGTCGAGCTTCTCAGCATCGTCCTATATGCCCATAGAACAGTGGTTAACTCGTCGATCCAAGCTCCCGATGCTTTCTCCAATCGTTTCTTTAGCCCTTGCAAGATAGTCCTATTCGTCACCTCTAATTGCCCGTTAGCTTGGGAGTGAGCGACCGAAGAAAATCTCTGTTTGATTCTCATTCGAGGCACATGTTTAGATTCGCTTATCAGAGATCAACACCTTCGGAATTCTAAATCGAGAGCAGATATTGTTGAACAAAAATTATCATCTTCTCCTCGGTGATTTTTGCTAAGGGCTCTGCCTCCACCCATTTGCTAAAATAGTCGACTGCAACCACGAGAAACTTTCTTTGACCATTTCCCATTGGTGACGGTCCTATCAAGTCGGTTCCTCACTGGGCAAAGGGGATCGGGCAGCTGATAGTCGTCATTGTCTCGGCTGGGATATGAGTGATTTGTCCATGCCTCTGGCATCTCTCGCATTTTTGTACAAGTGTTTCTGCATCCTTCGCAGTTTTGGCCAGTAATAACCGGCTCGCAGGACTTTTCCAGCCAAGGCCCGAGATCCGGCGTGAGCTCCACAACATCCTTCGTGAACTTCTCCCAAGACATAACTTCCCTCGTCTTCTGAAACGCGTCTCAAATAGGGCCCGACATACTTTTTGTACAACACTCCCTCGACTTCGAAATATTTACTCAAATAACGAGCGGCTTTCTCGGCTCCTTGCTTTTCCCCTGCAAGCACTCGCCCCTGCAAGAGTTGGTGAATCGACTTTCTCCAATCGTCGTTCTCCTCGACTTACATTGTTTCGCCAGGACACTTCCTTCTAAATGCATAGTGGTAATGTGATTTCCCATCTTCCCTCATTTACACTTTCTATTCTTGCGAGCCAGTCGGCTCGTTTGTTTTCCTCTCGAGGGACTTGGGTCAGCTTGAATTTCTCTAAGCCTTGCACCAGGCGTTGAATTTCCACGACATACTTCAGCATTCGATCCTCCTTAATCTCGCAATTTTCTAATACTTGTCCAACCACAAGCCGTGATCTTCGTCGCTCCGCCACCGATCGCAAGCTGAATCCCCTTAATCAGTGCCTCATAGTTCGGTTCGTTGTTCGAGGCTTTGAACCACATTCTGATGGTGAAGTTGAGTTGCTCGCCTTCGGGAGATACTAAGACAACTCCTAAACCAGATCCTTTGACCGCCGAGGATCCATCGACATGCATTATCCATTTCTTTTCTTCTCTTTTAGTTCCTTCTTGGATGAAATCCGCCAGAGCTTGGGCTTTTATGGCTCGCCTTGGATTGTATTTAATGGAATATTAACTTAGCTCGACTGCCCACTTCACGAGTCGACCTGAAACAGTAGGTCGACCTAGGGTTTCTCCGAGCTAGAAATTTGTCCTCACCACTATCACATGATTCAGGAAATACGGCCTCAACTTCCTAGCTGTTATCACCAACGTCAAGGCGGCTTTTTCCGAGCTGGATATTTGTCCTCACCACTATCACATGATTCAGGAAATACGGTCTCAACTTCCTAGCTGTTATCACCAACGTCAAGGCAGCTTTCTCAACTTTGGAGTATCTCGTCTCTGCGCCCTGGAGTACTCGACTCGTGTAATAAATCGGCTGCTGGGCACCTCCTGCTTCTCGCAATAATACCAAACTTAAAGAAAATATTCCCACCGATATGTATAGCACTAACTCGTCACCAGGTTCTGGTTTTGTCAACTCGCCTAAAAATTCTTTCAGTTTTTCGAATGCCATTTGAGCCTCGTCATTCCATTGGAAAGTTTTCTTCTTGAGCAACTTGAAGAATGGAAAACTTCTTTATGCTGCCTGAGCGATGAATCTGCTTAGACCGGCAATTCGACCTATCAGGACTTGCACTTCCCTGGTACTCCTCGGTGGGGCCATGTCGAGTATGGCCTTCACCTTGTCCTTGTTCACTTAAATGTCCCTTTCAGTCACGACATAGCCAAGGAATCGCCCTACCTTAACTCCGAAGGTGCATTTACTCGGGTTCAGCTTTATCCCAAACGCCCTTAGTGTTCCGAACGTTTTTCTTAGGTCCTCGACATGCGAGATTGAGGACCTACTTTTCACCAGGATGTCATCCGCATATACTTCCATATTACACCCAATCTGCGACATAAACATTTGATCCATCAGTCTTTGGTACGTCGCCCCCGCATTTTTTAGCCTAAAGGGCATAACGACATAAAAATATGTCCCTTTGCTTGTTACGAAGCTAACTTTGCTTTGATCTTCGGGGGCCAGCGGAATTTGATGATACCCCTGGGATGCGTCCATCATACTCAGCAGTTCGCAACCAGCCGTGGAGTCAACTAGTTGATCAATTCTTGGCAAAGGGTCATGATCTTTCGGGCACGCCAGGTTCAAGTCACGGAAGTCGATGCACTGCTTTTCTCACCATCACTGTGTTTTATATCTATTCGAGGAATAGGATTTCTTTTATGTGCTTGGCCTTTAGCAACTTGTCCACCTCGACCTCGATTGCTTTATCAATCTTAGCTCCATGATGTCTGAGCCGCTGTTTGATGAGTTTTTTGAGGGGATCGACATTGAGTTTGTGCTCCATGAACTTCAGGTCGATTCCCGTTAACTCTTCAGGAGAGAAAGCGAATATGTCTCTAAATTCCTTCAACAATTCCACCAACTGTTTTCGCAACTCATTCTCCAATTCTCTCCCGATGTTGGTGGTTTAGTCCTTCTTCTCCCCGACCTGGATTTCCATCAGTTCTTCATGTGGCTCGAGATCACTCCCCTTCAGCCTCTTCTCACTCGGCATTGGCTTCTTTCCTTCCCTTACTTCCACTCGGTGGATTGTTTTTACTGCTATCTGGTAACAAGCTCTGGATAACTTTTGGTCTCCTCGAGCTTCCCCACTCGATCTCCGACCGGGAATTTCAACTTCATGTGGTAAGTTAACACCATAGCTTGGAACACGTTTAATGTCGGCCTTCCGAGGATCACATTGTAGGTCAACTCGACGTCGACTACTACGAATCTTATCATCTTCACCTTCCTCAAGTCCCTCTTCCCTAGGACGACAGCGAGTGTGGTCTCTCCTAGGGGCACGACCTCCGAATCGTTGAACCCAAAGAGGGATGTGTATAGGGGTGCCAGTTCGATGTCGAGGTCCAATCTTTTGAGGCAGTCATAGAAAATTACATTTACTGAGCTCCCTGTGTCGACAGAGATCTTTGCACCTCATAGCCCTATATTTGGGCGGTTACCATCAAGGCGTCATTGTGGGGCCTCTCGACCTCTCCTACATCCGCGGGCCCAAAATTCATCACTGGCCTCCATTGTCGACTTGCTGCACCTCGACTTTAGCATGTTTTCCTCGGGCATATGCCTTTCTTGCTCGATTGGAAACTCCATCAGTCGGTCCTCCGAATATCATATGAATTACTCCTCTCTTCTGGGGGAGTTCCTCCTTGTCGGGTGTTCTTGCCCTCTTTCGAGGGCTCCTGCTTCTCTCCTTTCGCCGGTTGGTCCTCTCTCCGTCCTTGTAAATTAATTCCTTCAGATGCCCCGTCTTGATTAGCCGTTCGATTTCGTCCTTGAAGTGCCTACAATCGTCAGTGTTATGCCCGTAATCTTTATGGAATCGACAATATAAGTTGCTCTTGGGCCTTGTTGGTCCATCCTTTCTCGTCCGAGGCCATTTGACGACATTATCACTGTAGAGACATAAAATTTTTGTCCAATCAAATGGCGCCACGTGGAAATTAATTTTCTAAAAATCAAGTCATATTTTCTATTTATATTTTAGGAATTTCCATATATTTAATTCCTAAATTTAAATAGTTAATTAATTGATATTTTAATATTTTAATTTTTGACCAGTCTAATAATGCCAAGTGTCAAATCTTATTCTTGGTAAATAAATCATATCTTCTAGAAGATCTTGGAAGATTTAAGTGGATCTAGAAGATCTTGGAAGATTTAAGTGGATCTTGATAATCTTATGTGAATCATCATGGACCAATCAAATTGCGTCCTACGATTCTTAAATTTGGTAGGGTGTTCTCTCCTACACCTATAAATAGGGGCTCTTCCTAATGTCAAAAACACACCTCATAATTCATATTCAAGTTCAAGAGCTCTAGAGAATTCTCTCTACAAGTTTCAAGTGTTCTTGAAGATTCGAAGCCGTTCTTGAAGATTCGAAGGAAGATTCAAGCACATCAAGCTCAAAACCGACGTTTAATCCGGAAACAAGTCGTCAAGCCTCCGAATTGCGTTCATATTCAAGCTCAAGTTCAAGATCTCTCGACGAGATTCAAGTGTTCTTGAAGATTTAAAGGCGTTCTTGAAGACTCAAAGCAAGATTCAAGCGCGTTCAACCTCAAGACTAGCGTTCAATCCGGAAACAAGCTGCGAAGCCTCCGAATAACGTTAGTAAATTCAAAACCGGCGTGAAGAAGATTCGAGATCTACTTTGCAGCGAAGACTAAGAATTCATGTTCTTCCCGTTCTTGGGATATTTTGACGTTTGATCTGGGAAAAAGCTTTCAAGCCCTCGGATTACGTTAATTCAAGTCAAATCAAGTCAAGGAGAAGATCAAGCCGAAGATTTCGCTCCAAGACATAATATATTTTTCGTGAGATGAATCAGAGTGTAACACCCCGCCTTACTAGTAAATCAGAGTTGCGCGTTTATTCGCAAAGTCTGTGAAAACTAAAACATTTTTACTTTGCGAAACTGATTTGGGGTGCTACCGTGAAA
>CACSLK010028096.1:21216-37097 GCA_902706635.1 Striga hermonthica | reverse complement strand
GAGCTTTTGCGAACAGAAACGTGATGGTGGTGAGGGGCGGCGCACTGGTCCTCGCGAGGGGAACTCAGAGGGAGCAGGTGACTCGCCCGTGGTGAGGAACTCGCAACGAGGGTCTCGCGAACTGCTGCTTCGTAAACGGAATTTCGCCGGAGGTGGAGCAACTAGTCACGACAGAGGGCTCACGGGTTGTTGTTGTTCGCTGTGGAGGTGTTGCGGGTCGCCGGAAAAGGAGGCTGCAGCGATGGCGAGAGGATGGTGATGATGGTGGGATTTGCAGAGATGGAACGAAGACGACGACTTTTAGCAGGTTTTTCCCTTATCTGGTTGAACGTCGATAGGTGAGAGAGAGAGAGGGAAATTATTTGCGAGAGATGAAATTCTCTCTTACTGCTGCGGGAGAGAGATCGAAATGAGCAGAAAAGAAAATGCTGCGGGGAAGATTGACGGCTGAGGCAAATAATGAGAGCTTAGGGATTAATTTTAGGGTTAGGCTTGATTTACCAAATTGGTTAACAAGTTAACAATGGAGAAGGAACCCGGGTTGGGACGCACACGGGTGCTGGTCCTCGGCCCTGGGTTCGCGAGTATGGGTTCAAGGCTCCCGGGCCGGCTTCTCGGTTTAATAATAACATTAGTCGAGGCTCGATAAAGATCGAACGGTAATTAAAATAAAATCGGGATATATATACATATATTTATATATATATTATAATACACATTTTTTAATCATAATAATAATCAATTAAACACGTAATAGCAATTAGGCAAATTAGACATTTAATGACAAATAAATAATAAGGCAAATAATAATAGCAATAATCAATCAATTAGGCAAATAATAGGATAATAATAATATCCGATAATAGATCCAATAATCGAAGGAGTTAAATCCGATTCACGCGATTTTTCCCGAAATCGTCGAACGACGAACGTTTTCCAATAAAAACGATCGAGTACTCCAACCATTTATTTAAGTCGACAACGCGACCAATAAAATAAATATAACCTCATAAATAATATTCGATAAATAGAATATTCCGAGAAATTCTATAAATCGAACGGGGCGTTACAATCTATCCTCCTTAAAACATTTCCGTCCTCGGAAATGCGAAAGAACACACATCAAAAAGGAAACGATAGTCTCGCACAGGAATCTTCAATCATGAGGTCCGGGTATCTCCTCCGGAATCCGACTCCGCTCCCATGAGTCCTATCGCCTTATACCCGATAAGCGCATATTCATATACTTGACTCAATCCAACTTGCCCCTTACTCATATGTTTACCTTATTGCATGGGAGGGTGATCAATCCTACCCGAGCTCATCCGCACATCCTCTTGCAAGGGACCCAGTTCGGATTGGCCTATACCCATGCGTACCAACAATTTACTATGTACCTAGCAACACACAAGACCTCAACAGGTCGTTTGGTGTATTGCCAGCGTACTACGACTATTTCGCCAACAAGGTGGACATGTGACTCTAAGTCTCAGTCTCGTGTCCGAGTCATACTGATAAATTGCTCACGATTTTATGAAGGACCGAGTGTCTCCATTAGAGACTAAGACGCGGTATACAGCACACCCCAGATGCTCATGCCCACACGATATTGACTCCACGAGTCGAACGTAGCCCTTATGTGCAAACATAAGGATTGACCAATAGCAATACGACATACCCAATTTTTCCACTCGAGAAACTCTCAAATAAGGCATAGGGACTCATTGACTACACTCCTCAATCCGAAATCATCGATTAAGGATTTACACACATTTAGTGGGACTTGGAGCTCTCGGTTCAAGGTTCGAACGAAAGGGGTTCAAAAGAATAAACAAGTATTTCAACATGAAACGGTTTCAACAGTTCAGGAAGAACATCAATGGTCAGCCGTACACGCTGGACTGGGGAGTTCATGCGTACGGTGATGGCGGTTGCAGTTTGTATGCGAGTCAACGGTCGGCCGCTCGCAAGCCTCTCGTCTCTCAGCACGGTCATGCGTGCTCGGCCACCACTTCGCGTGGCTACACCCAGCCAGGGCCGACGTTTGGTTCAAGGTTTCACAAGAAGATTACAAACTCATATCACCAAAAAGACATGGTTTTACAACTTAGCGAAAAATTTGGGTCCAATATATATTTCAGTCGTTTCACAATTTCAAAGGTTTCAAATGTCTCGAATATCGCAAGGGGCATGTTCGAGTTCCAAGTCCACTACCTTCTCTAACCAATACAAAACAATAACCACTGGACAACCTACGATATGGGGTCACGAAAAAAACTTCCCAAAAGAAATGAGGATCAGTTCCTCAGCCAGGAACAATCCCAATCCCAGCGGTTACTACCAAAATAATGAACGCTTAGCTCATTCGACTCTTTCGAATGACAGTGTCGGCTGTCACGTCAGCTCTCGATTCGAGCGGCTAGCCGTGCCGGCAGTCTTAATGAGCTTCTAAAGATACGATGAACGAACATCAAAAGTTAAGGTGGCTCTGCACTCCACAATGTGTTTGTTCCGGACTCGACTATCCTCCTTAAAAGATTTATGCATGACCTTTTAAGGTGGAAGGAAGCACTCCTTGACATGCATCATATCACTCCATCTTCTTTATCAAACCGATTGGTGTTGACTTTTGCTCCCGTACGTTCGTCTTGATGCCGAGAGTGAATAATTATTGTCTTCCTCGAGGGTAGATTATTCATGAAAGTGGCGATAGAAAATTGTGCCCTCGTGTCTTCAAGATAACTTCGCGATGACATCCAAATGGAACTCACATACTTTGCAAGCGAATAGAGATAAGCGGAAACAAAAGATGCTTAATCACACTTGCAATCGGGTTTTTTCAAAACAAGGCCAAAACCCAACGAAACAAAGGTGGGGTTTGAACACGACTATACCCCAGACAAAACGAGAAAAAGGACTAGGACGATTGCAAACCTCCGGTATCTATTGCATTCCCACTAACAGCAACGTTGCTAGTTCTCTTGAACTCCCACATCGAGTTGAAGGTATCACAACACAGGCTTTACAAGACAAGGGCCAACAGAAAAAGAAAAAATTTAATTATCGATGCTAAATCCCAATTGAAGTTGGATGCTGGGAAGGAGAAGATCAGGCGGAATTCTCAAAATACGAATACTGGACAACGAAAGAAACTTCAAGCATAATTCAAAATCGTTGGCCATACAAAAAGGGAATAAGCAGCGGTTTGCAAAAGTCTATAAGAAGACAAAAATTTAGGCAAGGAAACAAAAATGCTTTGCCTCCACGACTCTACGATTCATGACCTCCATCACTGGTTCAAGCTATTTCTCGGTAAGTCCTGTTGCTGCTAAGAAATCGTTCGCGGCTTAATATGATGAAGGGAATTTTCGCAAGAGAATAGGTCACTGTTGCCTTCCTCGAGATTTAGCCACTCTCGAGAGTTGCAACTGTGTTACGTATCAAGTTTCACCACCACGCCTCGGGGTCGAATAAAGGCATAAATAAGGCATCCAGACTCTACTCCCGGTTCGCATTCTACTGGGTTATATACGCATCTAATGGTCCTATCGATGACAGTTACAGACTCCCGAATACCCATACAATGAGGACTTCTTTAGTCGTCTTCTCCCTTCATTCTAGCCTTCTCCTTTCGAGATGGCATTGCGAATGGTCCTAATTTTAGGACACCAAGACTTATAGCGAGGGCACTGCTATAAGCAGAATTCAACTCGATAACATTATATCGAATTTCCAACAAATTCTCAAGTCAGAACTTAACTCTATACCGCTAGATTTCCGGTTCATACAACTAAGTTCGCACTCATCTAGAGTTCAAGAGCATTTAAAAGCAGGAGGATAAATTCCTAAGCCCCGATTTCACTTCAATAATCAATATTCAAGCAATGCACAATAATCTCAAATCGTTCAGGCACTCATACCTGAGCTGGCGCGACACGACGAGAGTGAGTGGTCATAACACAGTGTCAAGCATATATTCACATATTCCAATTTTCCGTAACTTAGACCAGTCTACAGAAACGCAGACTGGCTCTGATACCATACTGTAACGCCCCACTTTTACTTACCGAAAATCAGAATAAATTTTTTGAATTTATTTTAATACAATACTTGAAGCGCTACTCTTTTTTCAAAACAATAATCAATACTCATCAATTTCTCAATACTCAGCAATAATCAATACTCATAATCAATATGAAAATCCCAATAATCAATCATAATCCAATAATAATCCAAGGAAAATAACCCCTATCAATAATTCAATAATCCAGTACTAACGAAAAGCAATAATCAATAAGAACGATATAATATCCAAGTTCAGTTCAAAGAGGAATCATTAAACAATTTGAAGACCACCACTCGCATCCCTTCCGCAGTGCCGCATAAACTAACCTGCATCCGTGAAGAGCAGGTGGGGATGAGCACAATAGGAAAATCGAGGTGCTCACCGCTATGCAATAATTAATATCAATAAATATAAAACACTTTAAGTATGGTCGCAGCATGTATACGAATCAATAATCGTCCCATCTCCTATCAATAATAAATAATGGTCTCATGTGCACACCTATAACAATAGACTACTGCCGAGCTATATACCGAACGCCTTCCTCGAAGGCCTTACAACGAGTGCCTAGGCAGCAGGAGCAATAATCCACCCCGAATGCCAAAACTCACGCCTTGGCCTTACATACGAGGATCACCAGCCAAGGCTCACGCCCTGACTGTCAATAATAATTAAGGAAACTACCCGAAGGTACATTCTATAGCTACGGGGATAACCGTTCGACGGCAAGTGTAGCTCACATCGAAGGCTACATGCTTCACATGCATACTTTGATCATACAACAACAAAAACAATTAATTAAGGCATAGTAAATTTTACAATTACAACCCACTTGGTATCGGTTGATAAAGCAAATTATTCAGAAGGTCGCAGGTGGTTGAGACTCTTCTTGTCAGACACCTATATAAGTTAAGACAGTCCCATAAGCAACTATCTTAACTCTTACACTAACGAGAATTATACCTAGTCGAATTACATCGACTAAGAGAACTCATGGAAGTTGTGGAGTTGGAACATTAGGACGACTCCTAGACTCGACCAACCAATTAATCAATCACATAAAAGCAGGCGACGAATGTTTGACACAAAAACGGGGTCAACGGGTCAAAAACTTGGCAACAAAGCCAACCGGGGTCAAAACGGTTAAAAGGCTAGTTTGAATTTTATAAGAATAGGGCTACAAGGAGTTAGACCTAGATATTTCAGTTCAAAGTTTTACAGCATATAAAGGGCTGAAAGACACACATTTCCACCAAAGGAAAACCATTAGACATGATCCTAACTATTTTAAATAATTTAAGCAAAATCTGTCCAGAAATCGAATTAAATCATTTAAAATAGCTACAGTCCGAATTTAACTTTGAAATTTTTGCAGCATCAAGATATCATATAGGATAGTAACATATCCAAAAATTTACAATTTTGAACAAGAACTCGATTTTATATAGATTTATTGCGAAACAGTCCAGAAATAGTTTTCGAGTTTTGATGAGGCTAAATACCACATAAAAATCTCAAATTTTTATCACAATCAATATAACAGCAACTTGACCTTATATCCAAAAATCAGAATTTTTGGAGCAATATTAGATTTATAATTATTTTAGCAAAAACAGGCTGCAGCACGATTTTCAAAAATCCATAACTCACTTAATACACATCGAAACAACGCAATGCCAAAGCTAATGCGTCAACGACATTCCTAAGTCCAATTATCCACAGCACTTCCACAAAAAATGCAACATAATCTCAGTTCTACAATTTTCAAAGTGACAGCAATCACTTTGATATCCAACGACAATTATATATATATATATATATATATATATTAAAATTCACACAAACCAATTAGTAACGAATATAACTAGCTCGTATATCACATGTACAGCAACTATCACGTAGCATATTACAACAACACAAGTTAACACATGATAATTCACAAATATACATAACACAAACATAACCGAGGGGGTTCGAGCCTAGGTATCGTTCTCGGGAAAACAATAAACGAGCAGCGGTAAGCCCAAACGAGGCTTAATGGACTGCACACGTGCACCGACGGGGCTCAACGGCTATGCTCGGCTCGCCGACAGGACACGGTTTGATGGCAGCGGACGACGGACGTGGCCTGGAACTTGCCGGGGCTCGTGGCTGCTCGTTGGACAAGGTCGTTGGATTCGGTGAGAAGGGGCTGAGACGAATTCCCTGGACCTGCTGCTTGTTGTTTGTCGGCCTTGAAGAAACGGATGGCGGGCTGTTCGTCGGAAAAGTTACGGTTCAATCTGACGGGACTCGCGGTGGAGCAGCGGTCCACTGGCGTTGGGCGGGCTCTCGACTTACGATTGAGATGCTGCTCGCGGGATGGTGGTGATGGTTCTGAGAGTTCGCTGAGGGAGGGGTGGTGAACCAGCTCCTGGTGTGGTGGTGTGTGATCAGAGAGGGCAAATCCTTTTTCTCTTTTCTGTACGAGAGCAGCGATCAAAACTAGGGCAGAGTTCGTGCGTGGTGACTAGCTTGGGACGAAGATCATCGGAGCTTTTGCGAACAGAATCGTGATGGTGGTGAGGGGCGGCGCACTGGTCCTCGCGACGGGAACTCAGAGGCGGAGCAGGTGACTCGCCCGTGGTGAGGAACTCGCAACGAGGGTCTCGCGAACTGCTGCTTCGTAAACGGAATTTCGTCGGAGGTTGAGCAACTAGTCATGACAGAGGGCTCACGGGTTGCTGTTGTTCACTGTGGAGGTGTTGCGGGTCGCCAGAAAATGAGGCTGAAGCGATGGCGAGAGGATGGTGATGATGGTGGGATGTGCAGAGATGGAACGAAGACGACAGCTTTTTGCAGGTTTTTCCCATTATCTGGTTGAACGCTGATAGGTGAGAGAGAGGGAAATTATTTGCGAGAGATGAAATTCTCTCTTACTGCTGCGGGAGAGAGATTGAGATGAGCAGAAAAGAAAAAGCTGTGGGGAAGATTGACGGCTGAGGCAAATAATGAGAGCTTAGGGATTAATCTTAGGGTTAGGCTTGATTTACCAAATTGGTTAACAAGTTAACAGTGGAGAAGGAACCTGGGTTGGGACGCACACGGGCGCGGGTCATCGGTCCTGGGTGCGCGAGTATGGGTTCGAGGCTCCCGGGCTGACTTCTCGGTTTAATAATAACATTAGTCGAGGCTCGATAAAGATCGAACGGTAATTAAAATAAAACCGGGATAAATATATACATATATTTATATATAATACACATTTATTTAATCATAATAATAATCAATTAAACACGTAATAGCAATTAGGCAAATTAGACATTTAATGACAAATAAATAATAAGGTAAATAATAATAGCAATAATCAATCAATCATGCAAATAATAGGATAATAATCATATCCGATAATAGATCCAATAATCGAAGGGGTTAAATCCGATTCACGCGATTTTTCCCGAAATCGTCGAACGACAAACGTTTTCCAATAAAAACGATCGAGTACTCCAACCATTTATTTAAGTCGACAACGCAACCAATAAAATAAATATAACCTCATAAATAATATTCGATAAATAGAATATTTCGAGGAATTCTATAAATCGGACGGGGCGTTACACGTGCCCTTCTCATGGCTGGGCCCCCCTTCCGCGAGCATTGGGATTTTGACCCCAGGTGGGGTAATAGGCGTTTTCTCCCCATTGCGCATCCCCGGTGGCGCGTGCCCTCCAAACTGTGGAAAACCTAGCATTTGGAGCGGTGGTCTAGGGCTAGGAATCGTCGAAGGTCACTTGTTCGTCCACGTCCCCCTGAAATCCTCGTTCAAATTCCTCTGCAATCCTTCCTTCTCGGCCATTAGAGATAGATCGGAGCTAGGTGCAAAGCTCTTAATTCCTTCAAGAACTCCCCACAGACGGTGCCAAAATGATGGGTCTGCTCTTCAGATCTAGAGCGAACCGGTGGAATATAGCCCAAATCTGCATAAATCTCCTTCGAACCGTTGTTGGACCATGAGAATACCTGCAAAAACTCAACGCCGTAGGTGTTTCCGGCATAGAGCCTCCGACGCTCAAGCTAGTATGTGAGAGAGATGATGAAAGGCTGCTTTGAGAGAGCAACAGCTATAGAGGAGAATATGGAATGAATGGGAGTTAGGGTTTGGGGTTACCTCAACTCCTTTATATAGAAGCAGAACACTTACCTGAAGTTCCCAAAATGCCCTGGCCGACTTACTGGAAATGTCCAAAATACCCTGGTCGGTTCGCATTCCATCCATCTCATAGTCAGCATCTAGATTCCTTCTTATCCTTAATAGCTTCCTTATGATATGTCGAAGTATACAGGAGTCTTCGGAGATCTATGAGCCTCGAGACACCCTAAGTCGACTCGGGGTATCGACGCGAGTTGACTTAGGTCATCCTCAAACATCAGTAGATCATGATGCGCCTACCCATCTTTCTGAAGGGAGTCGAATTCTGTTAGTCGACATCTGGAGGTTAACTAAGAGAGTCATCCGGACCCTGTTAGACCAGAGATAATACAGGAAGTTCATAGGAAGAATCGACTTCAGATAAGTCGACTAGGGTGGGTCAACAACGTGCTTGTCATTTGATTTGGTTTTTAGGTCTGAAGTGTTATACGACAGTCTGGCTATATCAGGTTGGAAGAAGTTGACTCAAAAAACTTTTGTTTAACAGCTGTGAAGCTGCTAAAATTGTTGCTCGACCAGCTCGCAATAAGGGCTACGAAAAGACGACTCAAAAAAATTTTGTTTAACAGTTGTGAAACTGCTAAAGTCGTTGCTCGACTTCGACCAGCTCCTAAGAAGGGTTGGGAGAAGACGACTCGAAAAACCTTTGTTTATAAAGCTAAGAAGCTGTTAAAAGTCGCTGCTTAACTTCGACCATCTCGCAAGAAGGGTTGGGAGAAGACGAGAGTAAAAACCTTTGTTTATCAAGCTACGAAGCTGTTAAAAGTCGTTGCTCGACCTCGACCATCTCGCAAGAAGGGCTGGGGAGGAAGTAAGGAAATAACAAGGGAATCTGTAATGCACACGTCCATAACAATTTAAGAAAAACTAACAATAATACGAGACGAAGAACGAAGCGGTAGAATAATATTCATAAAAGATCATTACAAACGGGATTTTGTCTCGACCTTTACAACTTATGAAAATAGGTCAAGAACGATAAACAAAAACAAACAATAAAGGATAAAGGCACACCCCCAAGACACTTAAGAGTTGGCATCCGACCTCTCAACAATGTCGTCGCTGCCCACAACAATGGTGGCACTCTTTTTAGCATCGACACCCTTTTTGCCCCCCTCCCCCCCCCCTTCATCCTCAGCGGCAAGCAGCTTCTTCCCCTACTGTTCGGCCTCCATCTCCTCGATTTTCTCCTGATGAGCAGCTCTGCTGGGCTCGACCAAATCGGTCGGACCAACCAAGGGAGTATGAGGGACTTCGAGCTGAGCACTTAGACCAGCCTGGAAAATAGCTCGAGCCTCGAGGCCCGACCACCATTGATAGTCATCAGGGAGAGATTCGTCACCTTCATAGCCTACCGGGTCCAGAAGAGTCTCCTTTAGGGCCTTCTGATTGAGCTTCCCAGCAAACTCGGTGCCTGCTACCACCGATTCCCATGCCGTGAAAGCATATTTGAAATATTGAAAAACGGCGGGGACCAATTTGTCCAGGAAATCAGGGGAGTTGCAGAAAGCATTGACGACCTCTTTATGATAAGTCTCGAGGAAGATGGAGCACATCGAAGACTTCAGAAATGTCCTCCGACCCTCTGTGATTCCAGCCTCCCTCTCGATCAAACTCTCCTCACGAGCCTTCTCAAGGTCGGCCTTGAGCTCCTCGTTGGCATGTCGAGCCACAGCCTTGTCAGCTTTCAGCTTGTCGACAAGAGCCTTTAAGGCCTCCAAGTCCTCCTTTAGCTCCTCAATCTCTTTGCGCTGAGCCGCGCATTTGTCCTTAAGGGATTTGATAGAGACGGAGAGTGCCTTATTCCCTTTCTCGAGGCAGGGGAGTGCCGCAGCCAAAAACTGCGAAAAGAACATGAGGGATGGATGAGAGAGAAAATAGAAAGAAAGAATATTAAGTTGACTAAAAGACAGAAAAAGTACCCAAGAAAGTCATTGAATAGCATAGTTTGAACACTCATAGAGATTCCCCTCGACGCGATCTTTGTCGGCCCTGGGGATGAGGGAGTTGAGGTATTCAGCTACCTTGTGCGGCTCCAGATGATTACAGAGTCGGGACGACATCTTAACAGTCACGTCCTTGATAACGATGGGAGAAGGATATTCTTCTCGACCACCTTCTCCTTTCCTTTATCGACCTTGCGATGCCTAAGGTCGTCAGGGATCAGAGTGAGGGCCCGGTCATCTTGAGGCCTTTTACAGGCGCCAGAGCCATTGACTTATGTTGTTTGGAGGCACTAGGGTTTTTGACCCTAGACTTTTTCGTAGTGACCGTCTCGACTGCTACGGCAGCAGGCCTCAATCCTGACCCACCAAGGGGAGCAGGAGCAAGAGTAGATCCACCGACCAGCTGCTCAGTCCTCTGCTTTTTCTTCACTTTGAAATGCGTAAGTGTCTTGACTGAAATGAAACAAGCAGTCAGACAACGAAAAGTTGTAAAGACAAAATATAGGATCAAACACCGACTTCACAAGCAGAAATATTAACAGCTTACGGGGATCGTCGAGACGAAGAAGATCCTCGTACATAACAATTCGGGCATTATTGACCAACTCGCGGTCTTTTATTATCCAACGAGCAATGTACGTGCGCTTATTAAGCTCCTCCAAGAGTTTGACGAATCTGTTGGATCGGGGCCGTTTCTTTTGTTTCACTTTCAATGTAACCCAATTATTTACATAAGAGTACACGCCGGGGGGAGGTCGAATGAAAACGTATTTTGATTCCACTCTTGATATTTGAAGAGAGATCGTCAAGAAAATTGACGCCAAAACGACGACCCAGGCAGTGAGTGTAACACCCCGCTCATCAGAGTAAATTTTTCGCAACTTATTTCGAAAATACTTATAAATTTTTCGAAACCTGGAATGCTACTAACTTATCTACTTTAAAAATCTGTTTACTTAAACTTCATCTAACAACTAAGTTAGACATAAATAAAACAGATTTTAAACATTGAACAAATATAAAAACTTAACAGTTCATACAATCAACTTGACAAATCAACCTTTAAAATCACACTTAAAATCACACTTGTTCAAATCTTAAAGAAACGTAGCGAAAATCTTACAAGCGTGGTTTACAAACCGAAACCTTATTGAAAATTCTCAATAGAAACTTATTCACATCCACGACCACCACAGCTCCTCACACCTGCGCACCGTCTTTATTTCTTGAAAAAAAATGATAATAGTGGGGCGTGAGTACTAATCAACTGTACTCCGTAAAAACTCATACTAAAGTAAACAGCAATAATAATATCAATATCATGATCTTTGGTATGTATCTAAGCTTAATCTTTCGGTATCTAACCGATACTTTAACTTGAACTTTGCAACTACCAGTAACTTGGGCCGGTTCTCAAGTGATCACATTCTGGGGGTCGCCTCCCACAGAACCCAGTCTTGACTGAGCGAGCTTAATAATTTAGTTAACTTTATACATACCTCGAACATGATAATAGCTATTATTCTCAATGTAATACCCAGTCTGGGTCCCCACCTTTTCTTGTTGAAAACTTTTGAAAACTGTAAGTGCTGTACTGATAGCTGTATCTGCAACTACATAAAAAATATAAACAAATATACTAGGTACTATGCTCATTATACTTACTAAAATACTCGGATACTCACATCTATCAGATAACTTATCCGAATATAAAAGAATACTCTAGAGATCATACTAAGTCCGGATTTAAATTGGTATACTTAAACTAAACCGAAACTTAATCATTTTCATACTCTTCAAACTTTCACATTAATTAATATAATGAGAAAAACTAAAATCATATGCTATAACTCAATTCACCTCATTTTAATCTTAACTTTAACATATGTATTCTCAACATATATATAAAGTTACCTTAAAAAATTTCACTTTAAAATAATATTCATATCTTGAGATATATTATTTCAAAGTTGAACTATATCAAAACATTCAATTTACTTGCATACTTGTCTTTAAAAATCTATATCTCATGCTACAATTATCTAAAAAATCTAAAACTTTATATCTTAACTCTCAACTAAATGAAAAAATATTCTGTAAATTTTCTCATAAAAATAATAACCATAAAGTGAGATATGAATTTTCAAATAATGTTTGTCTTACTGAAATTCGAGATTTACTCACTTATGTTCATTATTTCCTATAGCATCTTAAACAAGTCCAATAAATATAAAATTTAAACTGGAAGTTTTTAACTAATATATGAATTGACCATAAAATTTCCAACTCAAAATAATATTAATAGATAGGGTAATTCAATACCACAAATCATCATTACTACACAGATTTTTCACTGGACAACACCTTAATAAAAGATTTTTATAAAATTCATTTTAACTTCGACTAATCTAAAAATTTCTAGTATTATTTTCGACATAATGATAATTTTATATAAAAATTTTCATAATTTTTCGAACTCAATAGCTTGGTAAAAAACAAACAAACATAAGCTGCAACATCATGAACTTTAAATAATCATGTTTTATATACTTATATATATATATATAAATTATAATTTCTTAACATAACAACATATTAATAACACATATAAACACTTATAATTCTTAACTATACTTGATGATATTAAAGTTGTATAACATACCTCTTCCAATCTTGAAAAAACAAAGCAATGAAACTTGATTCACATTCTCTCAGAATTGCTCGATTCCTCTTGCAACTACTCGTTTCTTACTATTTCTTGCTCTTTGAATATTTATAAAATTTTTAGTGCTTCTAAAATCTGATTCAAAGGCCCTCTATTTATAGGCATAAGAGCTCTGCATTGTTGATAAAACTCCTCACCAAATTTGCTTAGAAATTAATATAAAAACTTAACTTGAATTAATATATAAATATGATTTTGATGGCTCATAAATACTCTCTAAAATAGGACAAATATGCTGATTAATGATGATAATAATTCTCCCGTAGCTGATATAAAAATTGGCCCCATACTTAATCTTGAAAAATAATTTACTTATCATCTATAAACTATTAATAACTTTTACCGATTTAATGAATAACTTCTATTGATTTACTGACTTACTAAAAATATGGGGTATTACAATCTACCCCCCTTAAAACTATTTTCGTCCTCGGAAATACTGGAACTGTGATACATATTATCTGAGTATATATATTAAAACTTAAAATCTGGAACTCTAACATCAACTTATGGCATTTTATTCTCCTTGGCAATTCTATTTTATACAAACGAGGGAAATATCTCAATTCCTTAGCCGATTAACTTTTTGGTCCAAAACAAATACCGACGGTTCCTCGTAAGTTAAAACTTGTTGAATCTAAATCTCATTGTGCTAAAGAACATGATTTGGATCGCTCACGTATAAACGTATCATCGATACGTGAAAAATATTACACATACTAACCAACTCGGGAGGTAATGCTAAATGATAGAATACTTCTTCTACTCGTTCAAGAACTTTGAACGGACTTATACAAAAAGAATGAAACTTACCAAACGACACTTCTCATTAGTCGAACTATCTGAAAGACTTTATCCATGTCTAAGTAAAAATTTCTACTAATTATGAGCAGTCTTGAACCTTTCTTGAATCCAGGCTACATACTTGACTATTTCCTCGATCAACTTCCATTATGGTAAAGCCAAATACTTTTGGACTTGTCCCTTATGACTCTAAACATGACTATGTGGCACTTTGCATGTGATGTACCAACTACCCGGGGCCCTTCGGGTGCGGAACATTTACATGAATGTACCTACAATGTCAATATCACCAACATATACGTTAGCATCACCAACTGTACTGAACTTGCCTCAGCGTCGGGAAACCTTCTGATCAAAAACTACTATCAACACTTATATTCCTCTGACTTTAATATATCCAATATTTCACAAATAAAACATATTGGAAATTACTGCACTGCATAAATTACCCAATTACTGATCATACCACATTTCACCTATCGAGGTGAATTATTTTGTCCTCAATAATGCTGATCGACACAACTCAATTTCACAATAATTCATTCTTAAATTATTGCCGACATCTCATATCGGATTTCTGCTGCATTAATTGCATACTGGCTGCATGTTCTGACATTAGGAATATAATAATGCCAAACTCTATCTCCAGAAACTTACCTTTTACGCTTCGATCTTCTATAAAGCGGCTTGCTAATCCTTCAGTCTTCTTCAACAATGGTCCGAAACAACAAATGGATTCGGCAGTTTCAAATATTCACAAATCATATTCCTTTCTTCCTTTAAATACCATAAAAAGGATTTATCGATCTCGAGTGGAAAGATTGAGAGTGCTAATGATCCACAATATTCCAAATGATATCCGATGGTTGATTGAAGCAAACGTCCGACTCTCTGGCGAATTTCAGAATTCTTATAAATATCTGTCCGGTATGGGTAGAAGTACTCTTGCAAAGAAACGTAGAGCCAAACGAATAGGTGGCTGCTATAAATGTGCTCGATCGAATTGCGATACCTGATGCAAATCGCTGGGGTTTGTGTCCATAAATCGAGAAGATAAAATAGTTTTCATTAAGAATGGCTTGAACATGGAATCCCTGGATCAAACCATCCAACAAATTCTCGATACACATCCTAGTGGATATGTGCATCAAGAGCTTATGTCTTTATGGGTCTGTTTAAAGAATGAACAGAACCGTTATAGTCTCGAAAACATTATTACTAAGGATCATGTTTGCAACAACTATCTCTGATAACTCCCTTATAAAAAGGTATTTATTTCTTTTGATAAATATAACTCATTGAATGCTTAACTGCTCCCCTGTCTGTTGCTTCTGCCGAAATCAAACATTATAATACTCATTCGCTTTCTTTAAATAACCCATCCTTTCCCCATTTGAGTATCTCTCTACTCCAAATGGAGACTCCTGTTTCTCCTCAAGTCACAAAATTTCTTCCATCTATAAAACCATTTGTGTCTTGGTGGTTCTAAACTTGTAGCTTCTTCTCAAAATATTGATATTGTATCCCAACTAGTAAGAGAACTGGGAAAACAAAAGATCAATTTACTCTATGGAGGAACTAGCCTCACTTTCTTTGGTAGCCTTCTCTTGGCTGGAAAAGGCTTTGATATTGAAGTGAAAAGTGTTCTACCATTCCACAAAACTCCTTCAAAAGTTCACAAAGATTCTACCAGTCTAATGCTTTCTAACTCTATTTATGATTGCACTATGTTCATGGTGAACCATAGTGATGCTTTCATCATACTTCCTGGTGGTTATGAAACTTTAATGACCATGTTTACTATTGCTTCTTGGGCTGACATGAAACTGCATAATAAACCCATTGGTCTATTAAATTCTCATCATATCTTCAATGGCTTTCTTGGTTTTCTTGATGATAGTGTAATTCAGACTTTTATTTCTGATTCTACTAGAGATATCTTCAAATGTGCAGATACTGGTACAGGACTTATCAAGAAACTTCAAGAAAACATCACTTCTCAAGATTATGTGGAAACTAATAGGGTTAAACGAAAGAGAACATTCGATCCAACGGATTTACCTTTATAAACTCTGATGTCTGATATGGGTGGCAGAGTTAAGGGGTATTAGACCCTTGAGACGCACCCTTCTTATATATATATATATATAT